>VDFB02191443.1:0-25077 GCA_007258455.2 Sequoia sempervirens
GAGGAAGGACAAGCACCTTGGGGAGTGAGAAGATTTCCACAAAAGGGATTTCTTGTCCCCAAGTGGGAGTGAAAGAGACATTTGAGGAATTTTGGAATTCCTCAAAAATCTACATGGGAAAGTGAAAGGTGGTTGGGGATATAAATGTGAATTAAAAATTCACATTCCTAGGATGATCTAAAGGGTAAAAGATGGGCTCCAAAAAGGTGGGACTTGGTCACATGTGGAGATTGTGACAAGTCCAAGGTTCTAGAAGCCTTGGAAAGATGGAATGTGAATTAAAAATTCACATATAAAAGAGGGAATCTAGGAAAAATAAAAAGGAATTAAAAATTCCTTGGAGAATGGAGTTGGAAAACTAATTAATCAGGTAATTAAGGGGATAATTGGGGCTAATTAGGATTAAAAGCCAACTTGCAAAAGTTGGAGGATGTGACACATCCTAATCAAGGATTAGGCATGTGCACATCCTTAATGAAGAGATTAGGAAATGGATTAGGATTAGATGAAAATGGCATGTGAGGAATTAAATAAATGTAATATTTATTTAATTTATTTGATGAAAAGAGGATTAAGGAGGGTAAGGTATTTAATTATTAATTAAATACCTTAGGGATTTAGAATTAAAGATATTAATTAAATAATAGTAATATTACTTAATTAACTAGGATAAGAAGGATGTTTAGATGAAAAGTGATAAATTTGGATAAATTAAGTGTCCAAATTTAGATGTCTATAGGATATTTAAATTGAAACCATTTTTCCTCATCTAATTATCCCAATATGAGAAGTTGCAATTCTTATTGATTTGAGTATTGTTCCTGCTATTCACCACTTCTACAATTGAGGCTTCAATTTTCTCCCAAAGCTTCTTTGAGTCCATATGCACTTCCTTAAATATTCACCAACTCCCCTCCTTCCATAATTCCCAAATAACGATTGAAGGGTTGCATATCCATAGGTTTTGAAAGAGGTTCTACCTTTTGAGAATAGGAGAACTATTAAACAATGTTAGGATATCATAAAGAAGGGCTAAAGCCCATCCAATTTGGCACAAAACCACTACCACTATTATTGGGCATAGGGACAACCCAAAAATATGTGATTGAATGAATCTTCTTCTCTTAAATAGAGGGCACATCTAGAGGGGCCCTCAAACCCTAGTTTTGAAAAAAAAATAGTTGTGAGAATCTTTCCTTGAATGGCTACCCAAGAGAAAACACCAGCCTTTAGAAGACACTATTTGTCCCAACATAGTTTTATTAGTAGTATCAGAGTCTCCAATTGATTATCTTTACGTATTTCTGTGTAGCCATCTTTAGTGTTGTATTTTCCATTTCTATATTTCTCCCAAATGAACTGATCTGGCCCATTCCTAAAAGTTATTAATCATTTTTTTCAAAATCTATCTTAGATTATCTAAATCAAATGCATTCAACTAAGAATTTTATAGTTCCTTCCATTTCCATCTCAAGGTAAGTGAATCATCCTCAAAAAGAACATAGTGTCTAACATATGATCATCAATTCTATTTGAAATAAGGTTTGAACCATTCTATATTGATGATTTTATCTATGGTTGGGTAACCCCCCTAGGAGTCTTCCCAGAATAAGGCACTTTTTCCAACTATATCCCAAGAAATATGCTTTTGTAACATTGCTCTACAATCCAAGATGAAATTCCAAACTTTGGATCCCTTTGCTGGAGCCTCTATCCTCAAGATGTTGCTAGGATCATTATTGACAAGATATTTTCTTTGTAAGATTCTTACCCATTTAGGTGAAGTTGTGTGTACATTTTCCATGCTAACAGAGCTCCTAAGGCCTTATTTTGCTAGATCTGGTTGTGAATTTCAGCTCCTTGATCTTCTTTGGACCTACACATCTTATTCCAAGAAATAAATGCAATTTTTTTCTTTTCTTCAAGCCCTTACTAGTAGAAATTTCACATACACTGTGTTAGGTTTTGATTGACCCCATTGGGAAGAGCTAAAAAAGATAACAAGTAGATGGAAAATGTTGATAGAATTTTTTTTAATAAAACCAAACATCCTGCCAAAGACAACCACTTACCCTTCCAAGAGGATAGTTGTTTTTCCATGTTTTCTTTAAGAGGGTCCCACAAATTTGTATTCCTAAGAACTCTATTTAATGGAATCCCAAGATAATGATAGGAAAGCTTGCCAATTCCAAAGCATAAGATCCTAGCAATATCCGATTTAGTTCTAGCATTAGTATTGAAAAAGTAAATTGTTGATTTTTCCTTGCTTACCATTTGTCTTGACACTCTTTCATAGTTTATAAGGAGTGCCTTGCCTCCTTTATTTTCCTAGCCACAAGGAGTAGTGTGTCATCTACAAACTACTTATGAGTAGAGGGTTCCATTGTACTAGAGATCCTGATAGCCTCTAGCCTACCAGATAATCTAGCTTGAGTGATTGATCTTCCTAGAGCCTCTGCCATAATTATGAAGAGGAATGGGGAGAGTGGGTCTCCTTTCCTTAAACCTCTGGAGGCTTCAAAGAAGCCTTCTAGCATCCCATTTACTAGAATTGAGAATCTGGGACTTGAAATATAGTGGTAAATCTAACTAATCCATTTTTTACTAAATCCAAATACCTCTAGACATTTATAGAGAAATATCCATTCTATTTTGTCATAGTATTTTTTGATATCTAACTTGAAAATCATGCTCAGGGTCTTGGTGTTTTGAACTGAGTGTATTGCTTCTTGGGCTATAATGACACCATCTAGTATTGATTTATTAGGGACAAAGCCTGATTGATCCTCTGAAATGATGACTGGTAGAATTTTCTTGAGCCTATTAGCTATGATTTTGTCCAAGAGTTTGTATAAAGTGTTACATAATGAAACGGTCTAAAATTCATCCCAACAACTTAGATTCTCTTTCTTTGGGATGAGGGATATAAAGATATTGTTACTATCCTTTAAGAATCTACCTGAATGATACACTACCTCCAAGGCCTCTACCACCTCCAGGCCAATTGTCTATCAACACTTCTGAAAAAATAAGCAAGAAACCCATCCAGCCTAGGGGCTTTGTCCAGGTGCATTTGATTCAAAGCTAGCTCAACCTCCTCCTTTGAGAACTTCTCAATAAGATTTTTTTTTCTCCTCACTAACTAGTTTGGGGATGTTTCTTATGACTTCATTCTGATTCCTAAGATTCGATCCTTCTTAATTATTCAAGATTTTTTTGAAGTACCTAACTACACTTTCTAAAATTTCTTTTGGGTTTTCAATAAAGCTCCCATCATTACTTGCACCCTTAGGATACAATTGAAGGAACGTGTCTTCTCAACAACATTATGAAAGAATTTAGAGTTATTGTCCCCTTCCTCCAGCCATAACTCTCATGATTTTTGTCTCCAAAAGGTTTTCTCCTTGGCCAGAATGCCTTCATACTCATTTAGCAGCCAATTTTCATCCATGAATATAGATTAATCCATGCCTTCAGCTATGACCTAAGTATTAAGTTGTTCTAGTTCATCCTTAATTCTGACTTTTTCAAAAAAAAAATCTTTGAAATGCTCCCTATTCCATTTGAACAACTTTTTCTTAGTAGTTTCCAACTTGGATACTACACAAAATAGTTTGGACCCTGAGAATTTCTCCTCCGACCACCACTAACTAATGAGGGTAAAAAAATCCTTGTCCCTCATCCACACACTTTCAAATTTGAATGGGCTTCCCACTAGTTTGGATTCCTCGATAAAATCTAGTGCCACTTGGAAATGACCTAAGCTCGAGCAGGGAATAATAGATTCCTTTAAATACTAATCCAATACTTAAAGGTCCCTAAATAAAAAGAATCTATCCAATTTTTCAAAGATGAATCTAAACCCCAAACTTTTGTTATTCTAATTAAATTTCCCTTGATCCATTACCATTTTGAAAAGGTTGTTTCTTTTAACCCAATCCTTGAAATCCATATGAGACTGACCTAGTCCTGAAAGGCCTCCAAATTTATCTGAGGGATGCAAAATTGCATTAAAATCTCCACCAATGATTATCTGCATTGACAAGTTGTTAGAAATGAAGTTATCTAGTTCTTCCCAAACCTCTCACTTTTTTGTGGATGGGGTGCGGTCATATACATTTACTAGGATGTATTTCATATTGGAATAAAAACTATGAACTCCTCCAACCATCCACTATCTAATTACAAGCATCAAATCAAAGCCTATCACACTGTTCTTCCATAGGATTGCCAAGCCACCTAAAGCACCTTCCACTTGAGAAGATTCCCCCTTCCAATTATCGAGCTTCTTAACAAAATATTATAGTTCCTCTTTGGTTATTTTGGTTCCTTGAATCAATACCATATCTACATTGATCACAAAGCATTGACACTTGACCAAGCATCACTTGTTATGGGCACTTAGGCCCCTAACATTCCATGATAAGAGCCTCATGGCTCCTGGGGAAGGGGAGCTCCCTTCCCTGATGCTAATAGAAACATAATTTTAGTCTAACCTTCCACCTCTCCATCCTTCATTCTTAATTCCTACAAGGATTTCCTTCCTCTTTTGTTTCCAGTAGTTTTCCCATAATCAGGAGATTTAAGATTTATTGCATTATGGGATATGCCTAACTCCACTCCTATGTTTGCTCTTGTTTCATCTTGAACTAACTCAAAATATCTTCCTTCATCTACCTGATAATCCTAATCCACCACTTCCAGAATCCTTTCTACTAATCTCTATTTTTCCAAATGATCATCTTCCCCTAGTGCATTCTAGGAAGATGAGATGCCCAGGAATTCATTGATTACTAATAACTCATTTTTTTATTCCCTTATTGTGGGACCCTAGGCTGATTTGTATTATCCACATCATTCCTCTACTATAGTGGTGTCTTGGGAGGGAAACCAACCCATTGCATATCTCCTCCAAGGGGAATGACCATATGCTCCATTTGGGTATTCTCTAAGCCCTTGAATTCCTATATGGAAAGGACCACCAAATTTTCCTTAAATTATTTTCACAATGCATCAGCTTCTACCATTAGATCTCTTAGCTCAACCTGATAATTATTATTTTCTACTTGTTCTGAGGGTTTTGTCTTATCACTAGACCTAAGAAGTACATTGGTAACTTCTTCTACCCTCTTAAGGCAAGGATTTTTAAAGGTATTAGTATACATGAAGTGGTATTTTCCATTTCTCTTTTTCCAACCACATTTTGAACATTTCCACTAATACCTTCCATGGTAAAATTTATTTCTTTACCCGATCCACTTTAACAACTAGTAATATAACCTTTACTCACAATGCATTTTCCTCCCTTATTCAAAACCTCAACCTTTTGAAACCAACTTCCTTTCTCAGATAGGATCTCTAGATTATCTAGGTACCTCATATTTGTGTTTAGGTCTATCAGAATGTTGACTTCTTCAGATCTACCAAAGAAGAATTCTTCTTCAAATTTGATAAATGTCCCAAGATTTTCCTTAATTTTCTCTAAGATTTCCTCACTTCAGTATTCATAGAGTAGGTTAGCTAGTTTAATCCAATGGGGAAATTTTTGAGGGATATGATTTTTTAGATTAAAATTGGGTTCCTAATTATTTTTATAGAAACAAAAGCCCTCAAAAAATAATGGTTAACCAAAAACAATTTTCTTCTTCAAATTTTGATATACACAAACAAGTAGAAATAAATTTTCATGTAGGGCTTTCACACATACCAAAACTTTGAAAATTTGGTGAACCAATTGATAATCCTCTTTTTTGAGACATCACCATTAGTCCACTTAACTAAAATCCTACATTCCTTCAAATGTTCTCACTAATCCCAAAGAAAAATAGAAGACATTATCATTAGTCTACAACTACCTATTAGAGGGGAGTAGGGTATGCAATTTTGAAGAGTCCTCTTTGCTACCCATTTATAGTTTTCATGCTTGCTATCACCTTTGTTTTCTGAATTTGAGATGCCAATCCTTGGTTTTTTCTCTATTGTGGATATTTTCTACCTTGAAATCTTTGAATCTTCCTTTTGTGTTACCTTCAATACACTGCATTTTTCTATTCCCTGACCACCCATGCCTTTGTGTTGGATTATGTGAGGGCTTGGAACTATTCCCTAGGGGTTATTGATTGGAAGGTTTAGATTTCCTTTCCCAATGATTTACTTTAGGGTGAATTTCATTTTCCTTGCCCCACTTTGGCCAGTAGGGTGTCTCCACCCAAGCCATCACAAATGGATGCTTCCTCTCTGCAAAGGAGGCCCCAAGACATTTATCCACCCATCTCCCAATCTCAGAAACCCATTGTGAGACATGATTCACACCACTACTCAACTGATGATTTCCCTATAGGATCTATGTTAGTTCCTGTGGACAATGATTTTGGATTGGCCAACTGCATTAGCTCCTTCTAGGGTTTTTCACCTAAAAGGAGAAATAGATGGGGTCCAAAATGCAAATTTCTACACTCAAGACTAATGTAAATGAGATGTAGTATGTCTAAATATGATGTAATAATGCACTGATCCAAAAAGAAAATGATTTAATGATGCAAAACTTAAGAAATGCAAACTGCTACAAAACACACTGTGATATGCAAAAACACCTAAAAATGCAAGGAAATGATGAAATAACTTACCGCAATTGGAGAAGTGCACCTAGAATCTGAAATATTATGTGGAGAGATTCTGAAATCCTAAAAAAATAACTAAAAATGTTGACTAGAACACTTACGCTAGGCTGGGTGACTTAGTCCTAGTTTCATGAAAAACTTGCTAGAATAGGAATCTACCAAATAGGTATCCAAAAATGCATAAACCACTTTTAAACCCTAGAAATGGGACTAATCTTCCATTAGTGGTGACTAATTCCACATGCAAATTTAAGGAGTCTAGTGATGGGATCTTATAGCTTTAGGTCTGCACTTGCTTTTCTAATAGGTGTTTGATCTTGGTTTTATTAGAAAATGGGATAAAAAGGGTCTCCAAGCTTGAATTAGGGTTATATTAACTTGAATAGATTTTATGACTTCTTGATCACTTTTCAACACCTATTTCTTTGGAAAATTTTCCTACAAAATCTGCAAACACACATGCAAAGAGGGGAAAATGGTTAAGGGTTATAGTATGGGGATTTTCCTTGGTCAAATCCCACTTTGGTAATCAAACCCTAGATAATCAAATTAAATGGAAAGGGAATGAAAAATAAACAACATGCAATGTCATAGAATTACCAAACCCTTGATGTGGAAATCTAAAGATATGCAATGAAGTGCTCTAATGGATGACTTGATTATGCTTAGAGTGCTTGAATACTTGAGAATGATTAAGTTGATTACTCAAGTGAATTCTTGAATGAATAGATGAATGAGGAGATGAAAAATGAGGGGAGAAACCATTATTTATACTTGATCTTACTAAATTTCAAAAAAAAAGAACACATCACAGGCCAACCTTAAGGGTTAGAGAATGAAATCTTGCTAGAAAATTGAAATAATTTGGAGTTTTGTCCCAAAAAGGACTAAGTTGCCCCTATTGGTGACTTAGTCCCCCTTAAGAAAATTAAGTGGGTGTCAAGAATTACAGGGCATTAAATGTTGTCCAATGGGAATATCCTCAAAAACACACTTAAGGGGGGTTGGTAAGTGATTAAGTGGTCATTTAAACATGAGAAAGGGTTGAATTAGTGATGACAAGTCTAGAAAAGCATGAAAGTGGGTTACAACACATTACAACACTTTAAAAATAAGACTTGGTAAGTGATAAAAAGGAGTTATTTAGGTGAATTATGATGAAAGAGTCCTAGAAAAGTGTGAAAGTGGGTTACAACACTTCACAACACCTTTACAAGACATCCTAGAAGTATTAATGATTCACAAGGGTCCATGACCTAATGTTAATGTGTTGGCCACATTACAACATTGAATCTAGGAAAAACCAAGACAAAGTCCACTACGATGGATTGAACATGAAAAAGTAGAAGGGTTAATTTCCCCATATCCACAGTTAGCCCCCACTTTAGTGAGAGGATGAAATTGCTTCAAACTTGCACTAAAGTAGTTGATCATGCAACCAAGAGGAGTTTGAATGCACTAATGCCTCATAAGATGGGATAACAATGATCAAGAGGGATAATCAAGCCCCTAGGATCATGATCCCATGGCAAACAAAACATGATCGCAAAGGAACACATGAGATGATGAGAAAGGATGAGAGAAAGATTTGATCATATGTCTAGCTCGTTGTGGATTAGATCTAGGTTGTTTAGATTTGGGAAAAGAAAAATGTGTACTCACTCTAGGGTGATGGAAGTTATGGTTGTCCACCAAGTGAGAAAGCCCAAGTATACTCACTCTGGGGCCATGGAACTTCTAGTTGTCCATGGGGTGAGAAGGCCCAAAAGGTGAGAAACATATGCTCAGTTGGTATATACTCACACAAACAGGTGGCTATGGGGAAAAGTCATTCCTTAGAATGGGATTTCCTACTCAATGGGTAAAAGCAAGAAGTTGAGTACACGAAGAGGGGAAATTTTAGGCAACAATTTTTTTTTGCATAAAATGCGTACGTGTTTTTTAAAAATGTGTATGCGTTATCAAACGGGTACCCGAACCGAAATTCGAATGCGTACGAGGTTAGCTATGAGTACACAAACCTAAAACACGTACGCGTTATGAAACGCGTACGCGTTACAAACGTGTATGTGTTTAACAACGCATATGTGTTTCAAAATGTGTACGTGTTTTTGAAAAGTATTTATTTTTTTAAATAAACTGTTGGATTTTCATTTTATCCACTATTTTTGGCAGATTGAGAGAAGACAATCAAGAGTGTGTATGCATTTGTGAGCTGTTGCTTCAACCATGTTTCAACTGCCACCTCCTTCCATCAACACACCTGACCTCTTGGACCTCCAGGTTGGCTAAATTCTACCCTTTTTTGCTTTGTATCTTGTTTTTTTGTTTTTTAATTAGTATTTAAGTTTTTTTACTTTAATGTGTTTTATTTCAATTTTTAATAGTTTTAAATTGCATTTAAAAAATAAATAACATTAAATTGTAAATTGAAAACCATAAAATCTAAACCTAAATTGGACATAACTTAGAAATCTAAACCCTAAAACGTAAAACTAGAAACCTCTCTCCCCTTAGGTGAGCTAAAACTAGAAACCCTAATACAATTTTAAAGAAACCCTAATACAATTTTAGAGAAACCCTTACAAATATGACTATTCAGTAAACTTTCAAAGGCATTTGAATGGGCTAAGAGTAAAAAAATTCAATAATTAGGTACACTAATATACATACATGCATACATACATACATACATACATATATAAATAGACACAAGTATATGCAATACACACACATGTATATTTATACATTAATATACATCACCTATACTTAGTTAATCAATTTAGATCTTCCTCTTAGCCAAGTGTCTAGGTTGATGAACTTACCAAAAAAAAATGATATTAAAATTATTAAAAGTTTGAATCTTCACATATGACAATATTTCTTGAATCCCATACCATACTACGTAAATATTCTTGAATAAGGTTATTTATCATTACTATATTTTCTTAGAAAAAATTATTAGTCAAATCCTAAACCCTTATGCATCCTTTCTTTTGGATTTTTAAGTTATATGTCTTTCATTATTTTCATCTTCTTAGACTTTCCATGATGATAAGAATGAGATAACTACCATAAATGTTTTTACTCTTATTTGAGATTAAATAATAGGAGTAGCCAAAGAACTTTCCTTCTTTAACTAAGAAATTTACTTCAATACAATCATCATTTTGAGTAAGAACTTAAGTGTTAGAGTAGAAAGCATTTCCTTTAGTTATTTTCCTATCAATATGGTGATTCTAAAATTCTATTTTATGGTGTAGAGGCTCAAACTTCATAAGATTATTTTCAATTATAAACATTTACATTCAATCTATAATGCATGTTTCTCCTTAACTTCATTAATGCAATTTATTTAGAAGTTATTAACATAGTTTTTTCTATCAAGGATCCTTCACATTCAAATTGTATGGAATATTCTTTTTTCCTTGCTTACTTATGTGTTACTTCTCAATTTTTGGTAACTTTGGTTTGGGTCTTTCTTCTTCTTTTGGATTATGCTCTATAGATTCTTCTTTATCCCTATCTTATAATTTTTCTCTAGTGTATATATAATTTTAAAAATATTTATCTAACATTACCTCCATGATATGAATTTTTCCTATCTTCGCATATGTTGCATGAGAAGAAAATTTTCCTCAAAATTAATTTTTTTAATTCATCTTCATTTCTTGCAAGATATGGGAATTATTCTCTTGTTGTCTTGAAAGATTTGTCTTAGGATGGATTTAGATCCATGGTATTAATAAATCTAGTAATGTATTCCTCTTGGTAATCCTTGGTTTATAATTTAATTTTTTCTTTAATAAAGTTATCTTGGGTTTCATATGAATCTAATTTTGACTTATCTCCATCCTTCATGAATGAATCTTTTGAATCTCACTCCTTGATTTCCCCTATAACAATATTTTTATTTTTTGGTCTTGGCTCTTTCTCTCTCAACTCTTTTATATTCCTTTGTACTTTAATAAATAGTTCTTGTGTGTCATTTTGATATTCTATTAGCCTATCGAATTACATCATTAGTAACTAGACAATCCATAACATCTTCCTCTAAATTCTTTCTATCAACTAGAAAAAGTAAATCTTTGATATTTTTCCATATAATATGGAAAGACCATGGCCTTGATACCACTATAATATCCCTAATTAGGGATATTGCTTATTTTCATTTATTTATCTAAAAAAGCCACCAATAAATGAATCTTAATTCAAATTAGATCTACTACAATAGGTAATATACTTAAAAAATATGTAGTTCAATGAATTATAAACTCTTACAAAATGAATAGTCAACACATCAATCAAGTAGTAATTGATTACTCCTCTTATTACAATATAAATTCTACTTATATTCAACTTAGTTTAATATAATTTTAGGAACAAAAATAACAATATAATTATCAAGAAATATGATAAATCTATAACCAATGGTGCTATAAGAGCCACCCTAGAATTACAAACCATAGGTTCCAAGAGAGACACTTAAAACTTATAAAAAATAGGTATTGTAGGAGTCACTTGGATAATAATTCAATGTATCTTAATTACTATCCCTATATGGAATTTCTCATGATTGATTTATGAATTTTCATCCATTAACTATATATGGAAATAAATGGGGTTCCCTCCTCTAATCTCTAGTGATAGGAAAATATGGTGTCCAATCTATTCAAGTAAAATTAATGGATAAACAAGAATACCACTCTCAATCTTAGGATTTAATTAAATAGCTATCTTTTAATTTCTTTCCTTTTACAAGTTCCAAAATAAACCTACATGTACAAACCTTTTTATCAATGCCACTTTAAAATTACATTCTTTATTATATAACACTAGTGGCCCCATAACTAGGGCACTCATAACATACTTAAATATTATAGTCATTTACCTATTTTATTTTCGTAAGTCCAATGAGAAATAAGAAATATTTTAGGATATCATAAAATTTTATTGAAAAAAGGGTAAGGAGAAAAAGAGGAATTCTTCTAAAAGAATTTTCAAATTCTAAATCAAGGCTAAAAGAGTCAAATGGGCTAATTATAGGAAGTTGGTTGAATATTTAATCATAAAAAATCCCAAAAGGTGGGAAAAATCAACAAAAAAAAATAGTAGAGCAACATGTGACACCCTTTTGAATTCCTAAAACCCCATGTTTTATAGGAAGATGAAGAAGAATTTGAAACCATTCCCCTCATCCCTTAGGAATAATCTATTAAGGAGAAACAATATAGATTAATAGAAAAATATTTGAATCAGTGAAAATATATGAGAGAAGCCTTATCTTTTGAAAAATGTTTCAATATGGTAAGAAGTTCCATCTACAAGAAATGAGCAAGGAATATGGAAAGTGAAGAATAGGGAGATAAAAAGTAAGCTAAAAAACTTTATGCACCTAAGTTTGATTGTAGTGACAAGATTTTTCTCAGTCCCAGTTGGAGAAATTAGAGACTTACTTCACCCTCAACCCCATAAAGAAAAAATATGCAATAAAATCTGCCTCTTTACATTTAGAAGGTGCAAGAGAGGTCTTCAATGATTTTCAATATTTTTCATCACTTGTTCTACTAACCTTATGTTTTTATTCAACTCTCATTTATAGTTCTTAAGTGACTATCGGTTTCTATTCAACTCTCATTTATAATATGAATTTTTAATGCTATGATTTTTTAATGTTATAAATTGAATGGTCTTCAAATGAAATATATTTTGAATTTGTGCATGTTCAATGTGATTTTTAAATAATTTTGAAATTGTGTGCATTATTTAATTAGTTTGTTGATATATATTTTTTAATTGTTTAACATGCAGTTGCCATATCATTTCTCGTCCATGGATCCACTTTTCACTTTAGAGGATTTCATGCCTAATCTAGAAATCCCTATAGATCCTGGTGCACATCCCACCCCACCACATGAGGATATGCCTCACTCACCTCCGCATTCTCCACCACCTGACCCCCCACCCCCTTCTCCATTTGACCAAAATCAACTAAGAGAGAATATTCAAGCCAACTTAGTTGTCATTCAAGGAAACATAGATCTCATAAAAAATGAGACTAGAATCCCTCCACATCTCGCACGGTTTGCATCTACGATGCAAACTATTGTCGATTCTGTTCGATCTATCGATGCGGACCTAGATAGGTTCCATCAATGGAGAGAAGAGAGGAGACAATTCTATGCAAATGGACTGTCATATAAAGAAATTAATGACCTAAAAATCACTAAACAAGCTATGTGCCAATATTTTGTGAACCCCCAAACAAACGAACCAATACCACCCACAAAAAAAAGAATTTCAATTTTATGGTGTAGGCACCCGCAGATAGTTGCAAATTTTTGGGAGAGATGGTGGATGGTGTTTGATACTCCACCACATGGAAACAGTGAGGTGCCCTTATATTTTTTGAGAAAGTTATGGGCTAAGTTTGAGTTGGGTAAAAAACCCAACTATTTTGATATGAGGTCATTTTAGGGAGTTGGGCGTGGCATAGACTAGAATACGTGTTGATCTCGTGATGCTCCAATTTAGCCTCATTTCCCTCCTCCTTCCTCCACCGTATTCACCCACTTCCATTTCAGCGGTAAACCATGTTATCTGCACTAGGAATTGGGTTCACTTTTGGGACATCTCCTTTCGATGGGCTTCTACGCGTGTGTCCAATATAAACATGGAGGCTGGGCTATAGAGATACTCGGACATCCACTTGGTGAGGCACATGTATAGAGATCCTTACTGGTTCTGTATTAGGATGTCCACAGGATGTTCATCTTTTGAACTTAATTTAATTCAAGTTTGAAATGTAAAATTCATGTAAATAATAACATCAAACTATATAATATAATATTAATTCAACAATTTTGTGTTTGGTGTATAGAAGCATGATGACGTGATGCCCGGAACTCAATATCATCATCGTTTGTATATGTCGAGTGCTGTAGATTTGGGCTCACCTTTTGTGACAGGTACTTGAACCAAAATATATTAAATAATTTGTGTGTCCATATATATATATATAATTTAATTTGAATTTGTACACGTGTGAATTGATATATTATATCTAGATGCAGGGAAGTCATACTATTCCTAGTATTGACGAGCCACAAGTTACAGTGGTGAGCGCTCCTGAGACATCATCAGCTCAGGTGCGTGCTTTCAAAAGTTTGTTAAGTTTAAATTAAATACACATCATAGATCTAATTTAATTTTTTCATTTACATACACATGTGTGAATGATCTATATGAACTGTTGTACATCTATATGTAGGGATTTGATGAGATAACCATGGTGGGCCGTGCACCTGAGACATCATTAACATCTATTCATGGGCAATCTCAGGTGCGTGATCATGAGGTCATATCATTCGAGGTTGTAAACTTTACTTTAAATCTCCTATACAATTTTTATGAACATTATATATATATATATTCAAGGTTTTCACATATTGTTTGCTTTATATTAATATGCAGGATATAGTGGATCAGGAATTTGCATCTTCTCAACAGACAGTTATGTTACCTGTTGAAGAAAATGTGCCAGTTGATTCACATGACCATATGGTAATTTATGCATACTAGAAATCATTTTTAATATATTTAGTCGATATTTAATTAGTTTTTTAATCTAAAAGTTTTATTTTCAATTTTAAATATGTTTTAATTATATCAAAATTTATAAATAAATTTGAAATCTAATTTGAGTTTCTTGAACTTTTTTATGGCATGATCTTAGGGTACATCTAGTCAGCGTGGAGCAAGAAAGAGGAGACTTGATTTGACCATCGACTGAGGGAGTTAGATAGTTTTATATTTTATGGATACTAACCTTTAGTTTCATTTTAATATATGTGTTGGACTTGACGCATAAATTTTATGGACTATTTAGATCTCTCTAGTTTTATTTTGAACATGTTGTTATTATATGTGTGTTTATTTATATTAGTTGACTTCAATATGATGATTATATATGCAATCAATTATGAGATCATGTTATGTTCATTTTCATAATTATATGCATTTATATACATATCTATATATTTATATTTTATCAAATTTTCAAGTAATACATGCACTATATAATAATTCTTATCTCTAGAATCAAATTTCATATATATATAACTTATCACATGGTTAGGTGACAAATTAAAACATTCCTTAAATAGTTTCTTAAATCATATTCATAATAAATTAAGGGCAAGTAATTCTAACTATTTTCCAATTACATAGCAAATATTTGAATCAATAAACAAAAAACCATCTCCTTGTATGTATATTTAATGTATAATCTATACAATTGAATAATCATATAAAATGTGGTAAATAGAAGACACATGAAATATGTATAATCTATAAAATTTGAATAAGATATTTAAAAAGTGACATCGAACAAACATATATAATGTACATCAAGAAGTGTAATGTACAACTATATAACATGATGAAACATATATGTGCATGTAGATACAATTAAAGCTTATCAACTTTTAGGTGAATACCAAAAATTGATATTTACATAGTCTCCAGATAAAATAGTTTTTCAGTTCAACAATCACATTGTAGACTGACTTGATGAGAACTTGCAAAAATAATTAATGTAAGTAACTACAATTTTTACGAGTCATTTAAGTAAAAAATTCATGTGAGAAAAGAACTGCATATAGTAAATTCCATACAAATTTAAATGATGTTAGCCATAGGATGGATTAAGGGGACCTAAGAGGTTAGATTAAGGGGATGCAAGAGGGTGGATTAAGGGGAGCTGATAGAAAGAGTTAAAGTGATGCAAGAGGGTGGATTAAGAGGAGTTGAGAGAATGAGTTGAAAGGATGTAAGAGAGTGGATTAAGGGGATGCAAGAGGGTAGATTAAGGGGAGCTCATAGAATGAGTTGAAGGGATGCAAGAGGGTGGATTAAGGGGAGTTCATAAAATGAGTTAAAGTGATGTAAGAGGGTGGACTAAGGGGATGCAAGAGGGGTGATTAAGGAGTTGATAAAATGAGTTAGTGATGTAGAGGTGGATTAAGGGGAGTTGATAAAATGAGTTGGAAGTGATGTAAGAGGGTGGATTAAGGGGATGCAAGAGAATTGGATTAGAGAGTTGATAGAATGAGTTAAACCTAAACCCTAAACCCTGACTTCAACCCTAAAATGAGTTAAAGTGATGTAGAGGGTGGATTAAGGATGCAAGAGGGTGGATTAAAGAGTTGATAAGATAGGTTAAACCCTAAACCCTAAACCTAAAATGGTGCAAGTGATGTAAGAGGGTGGATTAAAGGGGATCTGCGAGAGGGTGGATTAGGGAGTTGAGAGAAATGAGTTAAAGTGATACCAAGAGGGTGGATTAAGGGGAGTTGATAGAATGGATTAAACTATAGGCCTAAACCCTAAAATGAGTTAAAGTGATGTAAGAGGGTGGATTAAGGGGATGCAAGAGGGTGGATTAAAGGGAGTTGAGAGAATGAGTTAAAGTGATGCAAGAGGGTGGATTAAGGGGAGTTGAGAGAATGAGTTGAAGGGATGTAAGAGGGTGGATTAATGGGAGTTGATAGAATGAGTTGAAGGATGCAAGAGGGTGGATTAAAGAATTGATAGAATGGGTTGAAACCTACAAACCCTAAACTGAAACTAAGGCAGAGTTAAAGTGATGTAAGAGGGTGGATTAAGGGGATGCAAGGGGTGGATTAGGGGAGTTGAGAGAATGAGTTAGGTAATCTGCAGAGAGGGTGGATTAAGGGGAGTTGAGAGAATGAGTTGAAGGGATGTAAGAGGGTGGATTAAGGGAGTTGATAGAATGGAGATTTGAAGGGATGCAAGAGGGTGGATTAAGGGGAGGTTGTTCGGGGTGAGGTTAAGCCTAAACCCTAAACCCTAAAATGAGTTAAAGTGATGTAAGAGGGTGGATTAAGGAGTTGATAAAATGGAGTTGAAGTGATGTAAGAGGGTGGATTAAGGGGATGCAAGAGGGTGGATTAAGGGAGTTGAGAGAATGAGTTAAAGAAGTGATGCAAGGAAGGTGGATTAAGGGGAGTTGAGAGGAGAATGAGTTGAAGAGGATGTAGAGGTGGATTAAGGGAGTTGATAGAATGAGTTGAAGAGGATGTAAGAGGTGGATTAAGGAGTTGAAGATGAATTTACTAGGCTTCCCAAAGGGGTGTTGAGAGAGTGACTTAAGGGGATGCAAGTGGATGGATTAAGGTAGATATGAGGATATTGATTGAGGGATCCTAAGAGGATGAATTAAGGGGTGTTGAGAGAGTGACTTAAGTGGATGGAAGTGGACAAATTAAGGGTAGATATATGAGGGTATGGATTATGGGGTCCTAAGAGGATGGATTAATGGTAGTTGATAAAATGACTTAAGGGGCTGCAAAAGGATGGATTAATGGTACATAAGAGGATGACTTAAGGAGTTTTACGAGAATGGCTTAAGGGGATATGAAATCAATTATAAAGTATCAATTAAATGTATCTAGAACTATATATAGTTACCTGTCTCTAGATTCAAATTCCATTGTAATATATGTGCATCTCCTCTCTTTTTTGTAAAGCATCTAATTTTGGGAGACCTGAAACAAAAAAATGATATAAAACTTTAATTAGGAAATGATTAAGGACAAATATATATATATATATATATATATCAATTAAATATATATACGACTAGATATGCTTACCAATATTTATTTACTCTATTGTACCATCTGCATCCTCTCTTTTTTTAATGCATCTATGATTGTCTCGTGATCATCCATTGAAATTGTCCATAAAACTTTATTAGCAGGCCTCCCTTGATATCTAACTAGTTTTATATTGGTTGCCAAAATCAAATGTGAATAATGCATAATCTTCTTGTGTCTTTCATAATCTTCAAATGCAGGCAAGCCATTCTTTCTCATCAAATATTTTCGAAGCCAGGTGCCAACAACAACCACTGAACCAGTTGGATACTCAAAGTTGTCATCATCCACTCTAGTATGTACCAACTTATGTTTTCTCTCAACACATCTAGCCAACCAGTACTCTGTCTGCTCTTCATTCCCTTGAGGTGCAACAACAGCATACACATGTCCTACAAAAATAAATACAAAATTCAATAAAAAGTGACTTATATTTAACTCATATAAACATGCATACATACAAAATTCAACTCAATAAATAATGTACCTTCTTGTACAAGATCTGAAACACGATCATAATCATCTGATGCGAACACTTGATTATCTTCAATTGTCATTTCATGTTGAACATGTGTCAATGTAGGCGTTAAAGCTCTTTGTTGCCATTGTTCGACCCATTCCATATTTTCACATGCCTGCCAATCACCTACAATACAAAATTGACAATAGCATGCCAACTCCCTTGTCCATATTGTCCATGTGTTTGCATTCGAACTCTTAAATGAATGCCATTTTGCACTTCCATTAATTGTTTCACAATCCTGTCGAGAAAAAATATCATTTTCTTCAACTAACCAAAAGAAGCGTCGAATTATTGATTTCTCACTTGTTCTTGTAGATAATTTGGTATTGCACCAATCTACAATTGCACGTGCATTTCTAAATTTTGCAGCATCCTCAAATTTTAGTTGCTCTCTAGCAAGAGCTCTTTTTACACATGCACCTGCTCCATCGTGTTCTCCCTTACCATGACCAGCTTCAAAAAAACTCCATATGTGTTGGATATTATTTTCCTTATGAACTCTACATAGCCAATAAAACATTCTAGCATTTTTGAATTGACCCGTGCAATTATCTGACCATATGAGATGTTCTAGCATTTGAATTCCTCTCTCTTTTAAATTTTTATTAAATATATCAAAACAATATTGTACAAACTCAGATGAATGTAATCGATTATCACTTACATAAAAATGGTACTCTTTCAAAAAAATTCTATTATCTTCTGTACTATCTTCAGCATGTCTATAAACAATGTGAACAAATATAGCTACTTGCACTGAGTTATAATATTGTGATTGGATTTCTTCTTGTGGAGCAAGAGTATAATTTTCAGCAAAATCAACAATTGACAATATAGTTCCAATTGGAAATGTGTTTTTACATAAACGAAATTGATTATCAAGCCAATGAGCATTCTGAGAGTGTTGAACATATTTAGGTACAAACTTATCTTTAAATTCAGTAATGAAAGCATGCACACTAACTTTTTCCACAATTAGCTCAACACGCCTTCCAATTTTACCATCTTTTAAAGAATACTCAATATTTTTTAAATTTTTTTACATCCACTAATTGTTTTCCAAATTCATCTAAACTACTTTCATGCATACATTCTCCTAATAATGAAAAGTTACCACATCTATCGCATTCTCCAAAAATGCATCCTTTTAAAAAAAATGAGTTTCCATTTAAAGAGGGATTACAAAACAAACCTGCTATAAAATCTTTGATTCTTTCAGGTGGCATAGTAATACCACAAATGTCTTGCATAATTTGGTTAGCATGCAAAGTGCATCGTATATATCAAAATATATCATAATAATAATGAAATTGTACATGAGTCTTTACAACAACAAGAGATTCGCTGTGCTATTACCCCAACATACCAAGGTTTACACTTTTCAAATGATCGAATTTATGCTAATATTCAATGGTAAGATTGAAGCATCTAAATAAAATTTATATAATCTAGTTTCAGTCATATCTAAGAGATGCTTTTGATGAGGTTCACAAATTTTGGAATCCACCCTTAATTTTAAGACATCTCTAATGTTAGGTGATACTCTTGTATTATCATGCCAAAATTTATCGATTAAAAATTTAATTTCATGTCTGATCTTTGGAGTCTACCACTAAAACTCCAACATTGATTAATAGGATCTTTTCAATACTTCTTTTTAGCAAAATTTTACTTCAAAGTTCTAGGATTTAAGTTTATACATTTCCTAATCTTACTTAACATTATTTTATTTGAAGCTACTTTATCAACTAGAGCAGTTGTTATTGCACGACGAGCCGCATTCTTATCTTTTGATCAATTTTTCTTACCAATAACATCAATAGCATTAGCAACACTAGATATGACTTGTTCTACTGAATCATCTTTCTCTTTTGGTTTTACAAAAACACCTAATTTTTTCATCACTTTTCTCATTTTAAACATTCTCATCAATTGCACCATGAGTTGACATTGGAATCCTAATTTCTTTCTATAAAAAAACATTTTATATATTTTATTTCCATAATTTCTAATTTGTCTTGAAGAAACTTTACCACGAAGGTTATTTAACACATTTGTTTCAATTGTTAAAAAAACATTTTCAACTTCATCCATAGATGGAGTTTCATTTTCATTCACACAAGGGGTTTCATTTTCATTTTCAAATGTAAAAGGGATTTCATTCTCATTTTCATCAATATTAAGGATTTCATTCTCATTTACATTCTCATAAGATATAATTTCATCATTTTCTTGTTTATGTATTGTTTCAACCCTAGTATTATTAATCTCATCAATTGTGTATCCAGCTTCTTCTAAACAAACAATATCAATATTATAAAACTTGGGTTTGAAGACATACCTGGATAGATTGTTTGAATAGGTACATTTTCCATATCATTGGGAGGTGGATTTGAAGACACACCCGAAGTTATTTGCATATTATTCAAAGTTGAAGTTGAAGGCACATTTGGGTTTGTCTCCATAGTTGCATTTTCTTCCATATTCACCATCTCCACATTTGCATCATCTACATTGATTTCATCATTCATGGCTTCCTCTTCGACATTCTTAGAACTAGATGCTTCCAAATCTTTCATTTGATGAATCATTTGTCTCCTTTCCCTTTGTCTTTTTTCCTCTTTATCTTTATTTGCTTGAATTTCTTCGGGTGTCATTACCTTCCTACATCTTTTTCTTTGTCTTTTTTATCACCCATGGTTACCAAACCCTCTTTGATGACAAAAACAATAATTCAAGAAACCTATTTTAAAATTTCCCCCTCCTTCAAATATTCAAATAAAACTATGTACTATGAAGATTATTTTTTCTATAAATTCTGAAGTACAAAATCATCATGAGTACATCCAAAAATTCACTTTTTCCAAATCTTCTTGTAAAATATTTTTGCACTTGATTCCACTTCAGAAAATTTAACTTGCACTTTTACTCTTCCAACAATTTGAATAGAATATGCCCTGCACAAGACAAATCTGCAATAAAAAACGCAGAAAATGACACTTTAGGTCCGTACTGCAGAAAAAGAATGCTGTAAAAAAATCGTGTTTTAACAGTATTTTTCAAATTAGGGAAAAACGGCTATTATACAAATGCGTACGCGTTATGAAACGCGTACGCGTTATATTTTTAAAATGCGTACGCGTTCAGTAACGCGTACGCGTTGCTTTCTGCCAACGGGCAAAACATAACGCGTATGCGTTGTGAAACGCGTACGCGTTTTATTTAAATAACGCGTACGCGTTTCTATAACGCATACGCGTTATTTAAAAGTTGATCTCCCAAACCAAATCTAGCCCCGGTTTTAGGCTTGGGAAAGGCTTGGCAATCCGAGCCTTAGCTTTTGACCTGCAACTAAAAAACTAAGGCAAACTGAAAAAAAATGTCCAACTTTGACAACATAGATGATGAACTTTTTTTCTGAATTAGTCTATAAAATTAAAACCCATTAGAGAACACAATGTATACTTTCTAGATATATAATTTTTGTTAAAATTGGATTAAGTTTGTTATTTTTAAATTAATTTCTAAGCAAACTAGGCCTTAAACTTGAAAGATCAGGTTTTTTTGGTTTTTTAATAACTTTGTATTGGTTAAGTTTCTTGTAAAAAAAATTATATGGTCCCAAACTTCAGACAATTCTCTACACAATGAAAAAAAAAGAGTCAAAAAATGTTTTGTTTAGGTCCAATTATGTTGTCCGTACACGTTGATTTGAAAAAACATCAATTAAGGCCAATAAAAAATTAATTAAAAAAAAATATATTCAATCAAAAATTACAAAAAAAAATCCAGCCCAAACTTCATGTTGTTAGCTCTCTTTTCCTAAAAGGAATTAGCAAAATAATTTTATTTGGGTCAAAAAGTGTTGTCCGTACACCTGCTTGGTATGGTTAAAAAACAGGGACTTTTAAAAAGTGGTTTTTATAGATCTTTATCAAAATTTAATTTCTATAAACTGGGTATTTTAATAATTTACATATTTGGAAACTAGATTCAAAATTCTAAATTTCATATTACTGACTTTTTTTAAGATTCATTGTGGAAGTGCCTCAAATTTTTAGTCCAAGTGTGACAAATTCTGAAAAACAGCAAAAACATTTCCACTTTTTGAGTTTTTGTGTACCCAACTTCTTGCATCAACCCCTCACCTTGCATATCTTTAAAATCCAAAATATTGTCATCATAATCCTCATTTGGCATCTAGAGTTTGCATTGATCATTTCCTTAACCAACATTTTCACATTAGTCCTCACTGTCACTTTGGCATTTGACATCCTTTCCTAACAATTTATCACCTTGCATTGGTCATTTTCCTTAGGAAAATGTCATTATCACCTTGCATTGACATCCTCCAAAAATACAAAAAATAAAATAAAATAATTAGTGTCATAACTTGTCATCTTAGTCTTCATTGTCCTTTGGAATTAGTCATTTTCTTTAGACAACATTGTCATATTGCATCCCTTATTATCAAAAAATCCAAAAACATAGACTTGCATTGTCATCCTTTATCCAAAAAATCCAAAAACATTATTTCATCCTAGTTGTTATTTTGAACCTAGGTTTTTGCATTAGTTGCCTCTTTAGTCGACATAATCATCTTAGTCCATATTTTGCACCTCATCATCCTAGTCATAATCTTCACTTTCGCTTTTTGATATTACACATTTCCTTAGATACACATTATAATCTCGTTGCATTATCATCCTTTATCACACAAAAAGACAAAAAACATAGACTAGTGTCATCCTTGCATTGTCATCATCTTGATTTGAGCAATCTCTTTGATGGTGGAAAAAAGACTTCAAAGAAAGAAAAAACAAATGGCAGACTTTGGACAATACTTTGAAAACCACACCAACATCAACACCAATCCCAATCACTGGATTTTTGAAGACCCATTTGGCAATTTGAACGCACAATCTTCCATGAACATGTCAACTTCTTTTCAGGATCCACTTTTTGAACAATTCATACAAATAAACCAAAATGGACAAGTCTATGCTAAAAACTTAGAGGCAACAACCAAAAATCTTGAAGTAGCTTCATTTGTTGAAGACTTGGTCTTGAATGACCCTGAACAATACCTTGCTATGCTCTTAGACCAGGGTGTAAGATTACCAAAAGGATTTGTCATTAATACCATACGACCTGTCTCTCCTAATAATACAACACAAAACACAACATCCCAACATGACATGAACAATACCTTGACCAATAACATTCTCGTTACTATGCAGGTAGCCACTACCATGATTAATGTGACATCTAGTGGCACCATAAATAAAAATACCTCCTCTTCAACCAACACAACATCTATTGGAAGAACATCTACTATGACCATGCCTATAATGTCCACACCATCTTCACAAACGATAGGAGCTACCTTTTCACAAACCATGCCTACAACATCCACATCATCTTCACAAATAATAGGAGCCACCTTTGTGTCCACATTAGTAGGAACCACTTCTTCAAATCCTATGTTTGGCTCTTCATCTATGACAATGGGGGCATCTTCATCACATCCTTATGGTGAAACCTCATTTAATCCCTTTGGATGAAACTCATGACCTTTTTTCATTCAAGGCCCTCAGCACAACATTAATACATCATCGTAAATGAACATCCCACATGGACAAGAGCACACTACGCATATACCACATGGACACTCCCAAGGAACAAACACCAACATGCTACATGGGTAGTTCTTTCAACAAGGACAAGGAACTCAAATGTGTAACTTTGGCAATCAAATGAGTCAGGGATTTCAGATAGCTCAAATACAAACAAACATGGTTAGGTCACACATTCCCACATGCTCATCCAAGATTCATACTCAACAAAAAATTCCCACTCACAACTGGAAGTATTAGCAAACACCTAATCAGAACATACCTTACTTTTAGACAACCAATGATCCCATTGTACACCCCTTGCTAGCAAAAGTGGATGACCTTCAAAAATAGATGGAAAATATGAAAACCTCTGACAAGAAGACACAAATGCCATATGACTTATGTCCATATTCTTTTGATACAACTTTGTACATGCAACCATTTCCACATGGTTATGTGGCTCCAAACTTCAATAAATACAAGGGTAAAACAAATTCGCTTGGCCACATAAGAGAGTTCATAACAAGTTGTGTGGATATTGCTCATGAGCACACATATTTAATGTGACTATTTCCTAAATGCCTCGCAAGACCAGTGCTAGAATGGTTCTATACACTGCAACCTAGAATACAGTCATGGAAAGAACTTGTTGAAAAGAGGTCGAGATTGAAACATTTTACTATTATTTCAAAATAGAGGGTCCCTAGCGAGAATTATTTATCATATATACATACCTAAAAGGAAAGTTGACATGTTCATACAAACATTATTAGGCCCACTAAAAAATGGCTTGCATGTTCATTGTTGCACAACTTTTGCGGACCTAGTTGAACGAGGTGTCCAAGTTGAACAAGCCCTCATAGCTGAAGGAAGACTAAAATACAGTCCTAAAAACACAAACGCAAACCCTCCTCTTGCTGACAAAAGCAAATATTGGGTTAAGAACAAACATGTCACCAACGATGGTGTAGTCGATGCTAAGGCTGACAATGCTATGGGTCCTATGATTACCCTAAAAGGGACACAACCACAAAACACACAGATGATGACATAAATCTATGTTGCTAATGCTATCCAGACAAATCAGAATAACCAAGGCAATCAAAACAATCAAAATCAAAGGCAGCCTAGACAACCAAGACAATTCCCTAGAAGTCGAACATACACCCCCTTGGGTGAGCCTATTGAAGAAGTTCTCAAGAAATTCCTTTAGAATGGTGTCATCACACTTGAAGACCCCAAACCATACGACCTTGGGCAATTTAAACCATCTTAGTGGGATGATAATGCATTTTGTGACTTTCATCGAATAAAAGGACATAAAACTTCTTCCTTTAGACAATTGAAAAATATGGTACAAGACCTTATTGAAAAGCATATCGTTGAAGTTGGTGGACCACAATTTGCTTCTAATGCGGATCATACAATACACAAAAACCCACTGCAGGATCATGGTTCAAGAAACCCTTCAACGTCAAACCCTAATAACAACAATCGTGCCAACCATGCCCGTATTGGATATGATTATTTTGGAGGACCTATCATACATCACATTAGAACAACTGATGAACATTTATGCATAGTCACCGTTAGAAAGGCCCCTAAATGGAATATCACCACCCGCACCAGAAAGGTCA
>VDFB02191444.1:0-5000 GCA_007258455.2 Sequoia sempervirens
TGGTTGATACAAGAGCTTGCTCAAGAAACTCTTTGTGCGATGGGGAGATCTTTAAAAGTTCCAAGATGGATATTTGCGCTGGTGTTTTCTATAATTGATCGATGAGATTATATTGATTAGAGGGAGGATTCACAGATGGGGATGATAATGATGCTCCTTTCAATATAACTTTGGATTGTGTCCTTATTGTGACATTAACCGGTTGGTACTCTTGTTTCCCTTTGAGTGTGATTAAATTATTTTGGTTTTCAGATTTGTCCATATGTTGTACCAAATTAGTAAATGTAATGTCATTTTTCTGATCGATTTGATTGCATAACTCCTCATCCTCCTTGGTAGCAGAAAGACAAAGGATCGTTGTGTCATAAACATAACCAACATTCTTACCTTTGGTGTTTGCGGAAGAGGATTCTCCCTTTTGATAATTGGGTAGAGGATTTTTGAATGTTGTATGATCTTTGTTTGTTTGGTGCCCCTCTACAAATACTTTCTTTTGATCTATGAGGTCTTGTACCGCATGTTTTAACTACCAACAATTTTCAGTCATGTGGCCTTTATTCTGATGGTAGTGACAGTAATGCAAGTCATTCCACCATGATGGTTTGACTTGAGGGTCCCAATTTCTAGCCTCTTGTACTTGAATGATTTTTTCATCTAAAATTTCTTTGAGGACTGATTCCAATGATTGTCCTAATGGCGTGAATTTTTGTTTATTGGATGGTCGTTGGAATGATTGGGTTTTTGTTTCTCCATTGTTTTGATTATTTCCTTGATCACTAATTTCTTTGATATTAAGACCATTGTTTTGTTTGTTTGTAGTGGTTGGCGTCAAGGTGAATACTGGTTTAGACATGTGTGTATCGATCATGGTATCAGTATTCTTATTCTTTTGCCAAAATCTTGGCTTTTCGTTGTTGTTGTTAGAGGAATTGCTATTATTTGAACCTTCAATGAAGTGTTTGATCGTTCCTCTTTTGATTAGAGCCTCTTCGATTTTGAGCCCCTTTTCGATAACTTGTTCAAATGTAGATGGACATTGTAAGTCCAATCTATAATTCATGTCATCCACTAGGTTATCAATAAACATCTCTATCTTCTCCTCTTAGGGAATAGATCTCATTTAGCAATAGCCTTCCATCATTGAGAAAGGGAAAGAAACTTTTCACCCTTTGTTTGTTTGGTGGTTGTGTAGAGTTCTTTAAGGTTACCCCCATGTTGGATGTTGAATGAGAAGTGTTATGAACCTATTGATCAAGTTCTTCTAAAAAGATTGATCCTCCAATCAATTTTAGAAAAACCACCCATGCGTTTCCTGCTTCTTGGAAATAATCATAGTAAGTAAGAGTCCTCGTGCGCGAACTCTATGCTCATGGCTCTAAATTCCCGTACATGATCAAATGGATCGGTTCTTCCATTGTATTTGTTGTATGTCGGGTATTCACAGTACCGTGGAAATGTTATCATGTTAATGCTTGGGTCGAATGGATAAGGGCAAATTTTCGTAAGGAACATCTTTTGTTGATTCCTTGTTGGATATTTTGAACTGTAGAATTGTAATTGTTGATTTGTTTTGTCAAAGCATCTATTTGATTTGGGCTCTTCCATACTAGTTGTCCGCGTGGTTGTTTCGAGCGATTGACATCAAAGCTCCTTTAGGAAGCCATAACTTTTGTCGCACTAATAATAGAAGATACTTTTCCATATCTTGCTCTAGCATCTTTTCCATAAATTTATGGAAATGAGGGTCTTGTTGAACTTTCTCGATTTCTTCTGCAGTTATTTCTTTCTCTTGTGAATTAGTGAGAGGATCAATGTTACTATATCATCCCCAAGGGTTTTCTTCAGCCATGGCTGCTATTCTTTCATTTTCTTCTTGTTGTTGTCTTTGATATGCTACTCGTGTGAAAATAGGCATACAAACGTTAAAGTTTTACTCTAGAATTTGATCTTGGATGGTTTTGATTGGATTAGTGTCAAAGTTTTTGATTAAAAATTTGATTTAGTCGTGTCTAGTTTCATGATGGAAGGATGATAAAATCCTTGATAGGGAAATTTTGACACAAAATCTCAGATTTAGTGATAAGGACACTTTGCAAGATGTTTCAAGATCTAGGCGTAATAGTAAAGTTTTCTTTATTTGTATGATTCAAGTGTTTTGGACTATGGAAAGAATGTTTTGGATTGATGAAAACCTTGTTTTTGACATGGGAAAACTGACAAAATGTCTTACTAACTCTCTATTTTTTTGATTTTCCAGAGCGCTAAAACAGAGCAGGTACACACTAAAATAGAGCAGACACGCACTAGAACAGATCAGTTATGCGCTAAAACAGAGATTGAAAGCATTAAAACAGACAAGTGATGTGCTAGAATAGATACCTAAAGTGCTAAAACAGACTAGAGATGCGCTAAAACAGGGACCGAAAGCGCTAAAACAGACCAGGGACGTGCTATAACAGAACCATGAGTTGCTAAGACAGAACTATCTTATTCTATGAAACTCACTTGGTCTGGTATCGTATTGTATGGCTAGTTGTGGGATGTATTCTAGATGAATTCTTTGACTATGATTGTGGTGTTGCCTAAGAGCCCTTCTTTGATAAAATGCTTGTGAATCTAAGGGAGCTACAACATAGTCATCTGTATAACCTCTAGAGAAATCATGATACCTATGAATAAAAGTCCTATGTTGAAGTAGAACTTTCCTACTTTGATATAAAAATCATTGCTTTCTCAGAAGTTGTTTGTATGCAAATGTTTTCTTTGGTTTTCTAATTCGTTTGACAAGAGATTTCTTGACAAATTTGGTGGATACCCAATCTCGAATCATGAGAATTTCACAAGTGTTTTGATTTTGAAGATTTTTGTGATGATCTTATCTAAATTTAATGAAAGAAAACACAGCAAGCAAGAATAGAATGGTTGAATTTTAAAATCCTAAAATCTAAACAAATAGTGTATGTTCTTAAGAATCAAGCATGATTCTTCTTGATTTTCACTAGTTTATAATAGATAATACACTTCAAATAGACTCACTCCTAGAGACAAAAGGTCATCGTTATATACTCAAACGACCCACAACTTGGAATTGCGTCGACTCACATAGCCATGTCACCCCCTAGAGGGCGCCCGTGTTTTTGTCTTTTCCAGGTGCATACTCAGAGTGACGGAAGTGGATACCAGATCCCCTGAGCAAACAATCCTTGGCAATTATATGGTGAGTGCTTGAGGGTAGATTCTTCCCCGCCCCTGCACCACCGAGTATTACAATGTTTAGAAACTAACAAGCGTTCTTCTATTTCTAGGTTCTTAGATAGGGTTTCCATTCGGAGTGGCAAATGGATAAACTCCCTCGAGAGACCTCCCAATCTTTAGAATAAATATTTTGGGGATGGTTATCCTGCACACTTCCGTTGAAAAGAGGGTTTCCCCAAATTCACATAAATTTTTAAGTGGGTTGGAATACCATGGCTTTTGGCTGTCCCCACTCAGGTCGTTCCCGTAGGGTGAGTAATTTTTCCCACTACGGCAAGCCTGTCTAAAGGTTTTAAAAAGCTTTAAAATGCGTAAAGAAAAGTGAGTCTAGTATTCTGATGCACCCAGTAAAGGGGAGAGCATAAACCTATCACCCAATCACAACAGAGAAATTTTGTTCACTTTTAAAACCCAAATGACAAATTAGCTAATCTATATGGAGATATTGCTCCATAATAGCATAATGTTCAATTTTAATCCCATAAGAAAATGTGAAGTTTTTATCCTATGATTGATCAATTTTTATCCATTTCTATCTTAGGATTGATAAAATTTATCCATTTCTATCCTATGATTGATAAATTTTATCCAAAAATTAGACAAAAACAAAATATGGCTGCGGACGCGTCGGATCCAGATTAAAAAAAAAATGATTTTAAGGACAGTGAAGCTGCGCGCTGAAATAGTGACACTGCGCGCTGAAACAATAGCACGGTGCCCTAAAACAGTGACGTGGCACGCTACAACAGAAACCTGGTGCACTGAAACAGACCACTGGCACACTATAAAATCCAACTAGTGTGCTGCAAAAAGTCACGGTTCCGCAAAAACTATCACGCCGATACCTGTAGGACACTTTTCTCAAAAAAATAAAGCAAAATATGGGGTTATGCCCCACAGTGGGCACCAAATTGTAAGTGGTAGAATGGGGAAAACAAACTAAACATGCTTCTACACTTCTAAATAGGACATTGCATCTAAGATTTAAGAAATTTAAACTAATTTAAACAAAGAATCTTCAGAAATCTATCCTATTGCTCTCTAACTCTAAAGATTTCTCTAATCTACTTTGCTCTTAGATTTTAGAAGCTAATTAGACTATTGAAATGACACTTAGAGAATGAGAATTAAACTATTCTATTCCTATATGATTAAATAATTAAAACTACTATAATGGCAGCCATGACTTCAAATGTTGAATGTTGGATGAATGCTGGATGGATGTTGGATGAATGCTGAATGCTTGAATGTTGGATGAATGTTGGATGCTTGAAAAACCTACATAGTAAGATTACACAAGTTGGGATCCATTTTCTGTAGCCAAAGAGTTGTATTTATAGCTTTCACGGTAGCACATTTGCACAGGGATACGGGATAAGAGGTTGGGATTCAATCTGGAGAATTGAATGGCATGGGATGAGAAGATGGAGCTGATTATAGAGGATTGTTTCTCCCCATGAAAACACCAGGCAAGATGAGAGGGAAGGTGGTTGAGAGAACTTCCTGCACGTTTGTCCCCGAAGCTCTTCCCGTGAATGACAGTAGAATTAATTAAATTTTGAAAATTTAATTTTATTGGTGAGTGAATAGTGGTAAATGATTTATGCATAAATTTAAATAATTTTAATTTATTTAAATTTAGAAAAAGAATTTGAATAACGAATAAATCAAACTATAGGGTTTGTTTATTAAATCAAAACAGAAAAAATGATAATTAAAATAAAGATCTTTAGAGACACTTTAAG
>VDFB02191444.1:7500-36378 GCA_007258455.2 Sequoia sempervirens
AATTAGACTATCTTTTTGGTTAGTTAAAACATTCCAATTTCCTTCATAATCATTTAATAGCTGGTTTGTTAATTTATGTTGATTTCATGGTTGCATTGTTTAATGTGTGCTTGTATTGAATAATGTGTTATTTAGTGGAATTTGGGTGATATTGGTTATTGTTCAAATAAGTGGGGATCTTTGTTCAAATTGTTAAGTTTGACTTCCAGAGGCTTAGGAGGGAGTATTTTTGTATGGATGGGTTTTATGTTTGTTCATTTTGGAAGTGATTGGTAATATTTTGCATTATGTAGTGCCCCACCAAGGAACCCCAGAGGATGACACAACTATAGCACAATAATGGAACAATTTTTTTTAAAGGAAATAACAATGAAATTCATAACATAACATACATATAATCTAAACCTAGGTCCTCCAAGGTTCCATGACTACACTACTAACATATACTTTAATCAAGAGCTAGAATTATTTCATTAACCATGATTTATCTAACAATCAAGAGTTCATTTTAAATTACCACATTAAATGATTCTACAATACGAATTTCCATAACATGTCATCTAATAAAAAAAATTAAAGATCATTTACAAATAACTAAAAAATATATGTACAAATTTCATTACATGAGAATACAACATAATTTTGTTACATTGTTACATTGTTTATAATAATGCTTCCCTGACTACATGTGGGAAGAATACATCAAATTACGATAAATGGTACAACTAATTTACAATCCAATACAAATGCATGAAAGACTGTCTTCTTGAACTGGAACATGAACTAGAATATGCTACATAGGGTACTACCTCCATGCACACGAACATGCAACAAGGAAAATCAATGGAGGAAAAAGCACCAACATCCCGACCATGTGGAACCCTAAGGTCCACCCCCCATGCTAGGAGATAACATAAGGTCCCACTACAAATAGACAGTCAAGAAGACAACAAACTCACATAAACAAGGGCTACACATGACTCCAACACAACACTGCAACAACATTAACATCACACATACATTACTGAATTCACTTACAAAAGCACACACACAATAGGAGGAGAAAACACAACTAGGGAATGCTAGACTGCAATAGGGAAGAGTTTCATCGCATGGTCCTAACATGGGTTGTCCTGGTAGTCTCTCACTAGATGTTGGCCCCATTGAGTGACACATACAAAACCAACATTCCTTTCATGAGGACAAGGAAGTTGATCTTTCCAACCAGACCTTCTCAACCCATCCTTAACCTAAATGAGCACTACAAGCATGGGTGAGGCATCCATTATCAAGCTTAATGTGAAATCTAACAATTCCCCCTAATTCATTTTAGGCTATCTCTAGATTAAGAAACTCTCCAATGGGTTGTCCTGACAATCTCTCACTAGATGTTGGCCCCCATTGAGAGCCACTCCCCCTACTTGCAACTAGTAAACCCTACACATCAAGAAAGGCATCTACCATCTTGCACATCTAAAAAAATCACATGAATCCCACACACAAAGCAAGGCATAGACCATCTTTCCCACATATCACAATTATGAGAATGTAGACTTAGTGGAAGGCATAGACCCTCTTGCACACAACTCAAATAGTATCATCCACTTCTAAGTGAAACAACATAAAAATCATGCATACAAAACACTCCCTCCTAAGCCTTTGGAAGGAAACCTTAACCACTTAGCACAAGAGACTCACACATTGAACAATAACCAAAATTCATCCTAATTCCACTAATCAAACATATAATTCAATATAAGCAAAAAAATCCTATAATGCAAACATGAAATACATTATTTCCACATTTTGTATTACTCATTAACTTAGCCACTTACTTTACTTAATTGGGTCATTAATAAACAACCATAATGATAATTATTCTTAATAATTAATTCCATAGTGAAAATAATCTACATTCAATAATTTACAAAAGATTCTAATTTGTTTATTTGATCTGAATCCAATCACAAGTCCTTCAATTAACTAATTATATGCCAATCAATACTCAGTTGAATATACATTCCCTTCATCTAAATTCAATAGATACTTATTTTAACATTATTTTCTAATTAAATTTCTTTAATTAAAATAATATATTAGTTCAATAATCTTCCACCTACAGAACCACTCTTTTCCATGATACCCTAATGTAAATAGTAATATATATATATATATATTATCCATTAAATGAAATCAAAAAAATATTAAATTATATATATAATTTGAAATCGATACATTATTCCAAATCCATTTGAATGCACATAATAACAATAAGAATTAAATCGTGATATTAGCGAATACCAATCTTAATATATATCTATCGATTACAAAATATAAAGTGTAAACTTCAAATTCCATAAATAAAAGATATTCATCTAGTCTCCAACCATACATATATACATCGAACCAAGCATTAAGCTTATCCATCAAATGCAACATATATTAACAAATTCCAACCTAAGTATATTCGTTGGAATAAAAGCGTAGCTCATGGAAGACTTGGAATACTCCATGTCTATTATATTGTGCAACAAGAGAGTTGTAGCAAAGGTAGTTAGCATGCAAGGGTAAAGTCGCTATGTCCAAGAGCGCTGCTAAGACAACAAGCACGTGGAAATAACTGTGCCATGCACCTCACTAAGTGGTGGTGGACAAGCATAGGCAACGACCTGAGATAGCACTTGTTTCAAGCAATTAACTAACAAGGGAGAGCTAAACAAGAATTGGTGTGCATTCCTAAAAATCGCAACCAACATTGGCCTATCGAGTTTGTATTGTAAAGTCTAAAAATGCAGTAAGATGGCTGAGTAAGAAATGCTAAAACAACAATGCATAACTAGAGATGTTACACAACATTTGACAATTGAAACATCTCAAACTGTAGACACGAGAAATCTGGTTTAAGCACTGATATTCATCTTAACTTTAATTCTTTATTAATTAAATAATCTTAATTATTTAATTAATTCACCTATAACATTAATTCTTCTATTGATTAAATAATCTTAGTGTTTAATTAATTCATCTTAACATTAATTATTCACTTTAGCTTTAATTCTTCTATTAATTAAATAATAGTAATTATTTGGTAATTCACCTTTCTTTATTCTATCTAATTAATTAAATGGCAGCTTTTTTATTTAATTATGTTACTAATTAACCTTATCTTCTTGTCAAATTAAAATAAATTCTTATTTAATTTACTCTTTATCATCTTCAACTATAATTAAATAAATTCTTTATTTATTCAATTATTCATTTAAATCCCTTCATGGTTAATTAAATAAATCTTATTTTATTTGGTATTCTTCAAATATCAGAATTTGAATTAAATGAATTATTTAATTCATAAATCTATTTTAACACATTCCTCTATATTTAAGATAATTGTGCAAATTATCTAAGTATTCACTTTGACTCGACTTGACATCTATTTTAATCGCTCGGTTAACTCTTGATTTAATGTCTGAGTGGCATTCTGAGTAATCTCTTCGTCAAATCATTCAATCGTCCAGTGCTAACTCAATTGTGTGTACATGCATATTAATTAAATATTCTTATTTAATTAATTAAATCTTGAGCGTGCATTCAAACAAAGAGTTGCTTTAATCAATCTTTGTCTTTGTCATGCAAAGATAATTCTTCTGTTTTCGAATACCAAACTGGAAGATTAAATCATTTATTTAATCTTTAATTCTATTTCCAATTTGTATCACTCATGTCAGTACTGACAGTTATCATAATGCATGACTAATCAGTCAATCTCAACCGTTTGTTGATCTTTCAATCTCGGCCTGTCGTTCGAATAATCAATTTTCTATAAATTGATTTGTCTTTCATCATTCCAATCTCTCTCAAAAACTCGTGAATCTTATGATTTTTGAGAGCACATATCTTGAATCTTCGATGTTTTGCTAAATCTTTATCTTAGGCTATACTTGCGAACTTCAAAAATATGAGGGCAATTATACTATACAAGCAAAATGGAAAGGGCAATTAAAGATGAATCATGGAAATATGTTTGAAATTGGTGAGATTGTTTGATTTTAATTACATTTTGGCTTCCTTTGTTCTTTGTTGCTTAACATTAGATTGCATTTAGAGATCTTTGCTTAGATTGCATGTTTGCTCTAATCTGTTCTTGTGCATTTTCTAGATGTTACATTGGTGAACCCGATGTGAAGACACCATCTTCGCGTATCCCTAGACTTTTATTTTGATTTTTGCAGGTTTTTCGTACGGAACGACGCATCAGCTTGACAAAACATCACATTTGAATTTAATAGACGCATCAGTTTGACGAAGCGACGCAATTGATTTCCTGAACCGCATCTGACACCCTAAATGCTGAATCTAAAAAATCATGACGCATTTGAATAATCCTAAATCACAATTGACTGGTAAAACCGAGACGCAATTGAAGAAAATATCGACGCATCTGACTGGTAACACAACGACGCATTTGACTGGTAAACTTTTATTTCTATTTTTAGAAATCTAAAATTTTCAATTAATTTGTGTGTTACTAATATCTGATTTTCAGCGTGTGGCCTTTTAGGAGTTAACGAGTTTTTGCAGGACGATTGATGAAGACTATACTGAAAACTACTAACGAATCTTTCTACAGAACACATGTCGAAGACCTTAGTTAATTTTTTTGAAACAAATTATTTGGTAGTGTAGCAAATCTTTCGTTTGGATTAAAATTAACAAGTGTTTACTGTGTTTGGTGCGAAAACACATCTGTGTATTACCCTCATGATTTGGTACATTGAAGTGTCCTCTCCCCTTGTCCATCCATGTGATCCTGGGTGTAAGAGAAATGGTTACCAACTCTAGAACTTGGGCTGTGCGGTGGGAAAAAGTACTTTCACCCGAATGGCTGTTGAACCCGGTAGCACCAGACCGAGGGACTTCGGTAGAATTATAAATTAGGTTCTTTGGGACAGAATCGAGTGGTTAGGCCGAGATGATCCGAAAGGGGACTCTCGCCCGTATGAATCATGCCTGAGCAAAAATACATTATTAAACACCTTTTGTTTTAGTGTCCAACCATTCTATTGGCCGTTTCTTGGTATAGTGCAGGGTATAGTATCATGCCCAAAGATACTCACTACTGATCCCCTTGAGTAGAGATAGTAGTTCTTGGGAGGTCATTGCCCAAAGAATTTAGAATTGGTGTGCTTGAAAGACGTTAATGAGCCGTGGAGGGGAGCCAATGCCACCAAACTCCTAAGCTATCGGCTCTCAAGAAGGAAAGGTGTTCATCCTGCGTGAGTGGCCCCGATTGGGTGCTCTTTTGTGCTCTACCTAAAAATGGTCACATCACATGGTCACGGTAATTAATTAAATATTTTTAATATTTAATTAAATCTTTGAATTTCATCTATGTATAAATAAATTTAAATAATTTATTTATATTATCCATTATTTCATTTTGATTAAATAAATAAGTTTATTTAATCATCTTTTTGTATTCATTTCTTAATTAATTAAATAAACATTACGATTTATTTATATTAATTATCAATAATCTTAGCTTGAATATTTTATTCAAATAAAGATTAAGTATTCTTTTCTTCTAAATTCAATTTACAATTAAATATTCCAAATATTTAATTAATTCTTTTCTAAAGTCACATTATAATTAAATATTCCAAAATATTTAATTAATTCTTCTAAAGTCTATTTGCAAATTAAATATTCTAAATATTTAATTGAGTCTTCTATAGTTCTAAAATTAAATATTTCAAAAATATTTAATTTCTTCAAACTCAAATGAAATTAAATAAATTTATTTATTTATTTATTTAATTTGCATTATCTTCAACAACCGTGAAACAAATTGCCAAAACATAAAATTAAATTTCTCTGTTCCTGTGCAAGCTTGTTCCCGTGGGTTGAAGACAAGTTTCCATTCTTCTCTCCAACCTCCCAACCTCTTCCATCTTCCTCTCAACCTCTCCATCTTTCACCATTCAAACTTACCAAACAACCTCACAGCCGTTGATCTTTGCTAGCCAGGATTTTGCCTGCAAAAAGCTATAAAAAGGACTGTCGGGTCTTTGCAATCACAGAGAAACTTTCAATAGAATTAATATAGCCAAATTGTAATAGCATAAGTCTTTTAGCATTCAAGCATCATAGCATAGCATAGTAGCATAGCATATCATGGCATATTTACTTCATTTCATAGCATCCTCAATTTATAGCCCCTGTGCATAATCCACAGCCCCTGTGCATATCCGTATCAATATCTTCCCTCCACCAACATATAGCATAGAGAAGCTCTATCACTTTGCATACTCATTCTGTAGATTGCCATTTGGAGAAGTCAAGCTTACACAATCTGAGAGCAGCAGCTTCGAACAAATCTCTAGAGATAGAGGAAGATGGAACGCCTCTGAAGAAGCTTCATTTATTTCTTTTGAAATCAATTTAATTAGCTTTCCTTCAGTTTAAAGTTCCATTATTTGTGTTTGTTTATTTCAATTTGATCACACATATCTAACATACACATTTTTGGCGCCCACCGTGGGGCTCTTGCCCCAATTTTAACATCTTTTTGTAGGCTTTCTTGACAGGTTATGGCAAAAAATAGCAGATTAGCGCAAGAAACACGCTTCAGCCATATTCATACCCAGTTCAGCGCCCGTAAGGCATCTTGCAGTGCCCTTAAAGATTCCTGCAATGCTCTTGAAGATTCCTGCAGCGCCCTTAATAATTCCTGCAGCGCTATTGAATATTCTTGCAGTTCCCATGATGATTCCTGTAGCGCTATTGAATATTCCTGCAGCGCCCATGATGATTCCTACAACGCCCATGATAATTCCTGCAGCGCCCATAATCTCTGTTGTAGCGCATTTTTAAAAAACCTGCAAACTATAAATTGTAATTAGAATATAGTTTGACTGAATTTGATGCGACCGCGGATAGTAACAAACATAAATGGAATTAAGCAATCCTAGGGTAGTCACATAAATGGAATTAAGCAATCCTAGGGTAGTCACATAAATGGAATTAAGCAATCCTAGGGTAGTCACATAAATTAAAATTAAGCAATCCTAGGATAGTCACTTCACTTTTAATTTTGGGCTAAAAATGAATTTCATGTTTTTGTGAAGCAAAATCTTCACCTAGCATAGCAAATTTTTTATTTTGGGCTTAAAACTGAATATTTGATTGCTTTGCTTAAATGGTGATAGGCCTATGCTCTCCCCTTAACTGGGTGATCAAAATGCCAAACTCATCTATTTCCCTTTATGCAATTTCCAGCTTTATTAAAACCTTTTAAAGAGCCTACTCTTTTGGGAAAAAGTACTCACCCAAGAGGAACGACTCAAGTGGGTTCAAGCCAAAGCCAGGCTATTCCACCCCACTCTAAAATTTAAAGCAAATTTGGGGAAACCCTCTTTTGACGGTAGTGTGCATTGATAACCATCCCCAAAGCCTTTGTTCTAAAGGTAGGGAGGGTCTCGAGGAGTCTATCATTTATTAAGCGCGAGCGGAAACCCTTACTCACGAACTTAATTAGTATCTAGCAGTCGGTTGAATGTCATAATAATCATAGTGCGGGGGAGGGAAGAATCTACCCCCAAGATACTCACCATATAGCGCCAATGATTGTTTGCTTTCGAGGAATCGATATCCATACGTCACTCTAAGTGCGCTTTTGGAAAAAGACAAAAACAGGTGCCCTTTTCGAGAGTGACATGGTAGTATTGAGTAAACCGGTTTTAAGATGTGGGTTGTTGATTACTATGATGACCTACTTGAGAACTAAGAGTGAGTCTATTTGAAGTGCTTATCATGTGTAAAACCCGTTAAAACAATTTTTGAAAAACATTTTGATCATACACTTGATGTTTAGCATAGTACTTAAAACAATTACTCTACAAATTGCTTGATGTGTTTTCAATACATTAATTCAATTAAGATCATCCAACACTCACTATCACATTGATTACTCACATGTTATGAAATTGGAAATCCACAACTTTTGTTAAGAAGTCCATTCTCAAAAGAATCAAAAAGCCAAAGAAACCCCTTAGTTACAAGAAACTATTGAAGAAAAGACGATTCTTGTATCAAAGCCAAAAAGTTTTACTCAAACATAGAACCTTTCTTCATCGATATCATGATTGTGTTACAGGTTTCACTGATGATTATGCTATAGAACCTTTGTACTCACAAGCTTTCTTTCAAAGAAGAGCCCTTTCTCAAAGGCTTAACCATAGTCAACGTATTCATTTTTGTTATATTCCCCAACCTGCAATTGAATATTCTACTCGTCCAAATCAAATTTTGCAATAGAGAACTCAATCACATTAGGCATTTCTCACAAATCCATTATTTTACGAAACTAGGATCAAACTTTATAAAGTGCAAAATCATCTTTTTCTTGATCTTTTTCTTAAATTCCCACCAACAGGATTTTCATCCTTTTCGATTGAGACTAACTACAAGCTAAAGATTAGAAACCTTTGAAGTCATAGAATCTTCATTCTATCATGACTCATATCTATCACACAATTGCACTATTTCATTCTTTTGATCAAAAGTGAGTGGAATTTGGAACAAAACTTATGCTGTCTTCGAGATCTCAAAACACATGGGAAAAGACAAAAGGAGAAACCGCTACAAGCAAAATGGATGACCATCTTGAGAAAGAGAGGATACCACATTTAATGTTGTGAATTATGAAGAAAAGCTTCAAGAAGCGAGAGCAAGATCACAATTCCATACTCTTATGGAAAGGATTTTTAGAAGCGAAACAAAGAAAGATATTTTATTTCATTAGCTAATCAAGGAGCTAAGTTACCTCTGGTACACGATATAGAAGAGTTAAGCAGGGAATCACGAAACTCCTCCCTCTCTTGACTTTGGAGTGCCCTTGCCAGCGGATAAAAAGAATTACTGCAAAAGGGGGCAAATAAAGGGAAGTGCAGGGGCACAACAAAGAAGTATGTTTTTGGAAGACATATCTCCTTATCCATTCGATAGGAGTCTTCAAATGATTCCAAAACATTGTGAAATCCTAAATCATGATAGGTACAATGGAAAAGCCCAGTCCCATTGACCATGTGAGGATTTTAAATAATATGAGTCTAAATTCCCCTATGGCGATACCTACTTAATGCGATTATTTCCATGAAGTCTAGGTTAGCCCTGCAATCCATGGAGTGGCTTTCTAAGATCCTCCACCCATCAAAACCTTTGAGAGTTAATAAATCAATTTATATCCTGAAATACTCCTACAACATACAACACAGGATAACAATGCTTGATCTTTGTAAAGTGAAACAAAAAGTAGGAGAATCCTTCACTATGTTTTTGCAAAGGTGGAGAAGGTTATTCGCACGATATTCTCGTCCTATTCCTGAAAAGGAAAAGATGGATATCTTCATCAATAGCCTAGATCAAGAATTAAGCTATAGGCTTAATCTTCATTGTCCTCATAACTTTGAAAAGTTGATTGAAAATGCAATCACCATTGAAGGGGCCTTGGTTAAATGAGGGGTGATAAAACTTGATAATCTAAGTACTTCCAACCAAAACAACAATGATAAAACAAGAATTTGGAATAGAAATAAAAATGTTGTTAATGATGGTATAGTAGATGCAAATAATCTACAAACAAGACCATCTATCTTTAATCTATCAAGTGCTCCACGAAACAATCAACAAGAAAATACCAACCAACAAGGACAAAACTCCAAACAAGAAAGTATGACCAATCAAAACACCAAGGATAATTGTGGTAATTTCAATAACAATCTCGGCAATACCCAAACATCAAACCCGTCCAGACCTCCATTCTTTTCAAATAGATGGAATTTTACCACTTTGGGTCAATCTCTTGAGTCTGCTCTCAAGGAGCTTCTTGATAATAAGGTTATCACCTTACCACCACAAAGAGATTATGAGCCATGAGTCAAACCACCATCATGGAATGACTGTATTATTGCAATTATCATCAATGTAAAGGTCATAGAACGAATAATTGTCAAGCTTTACGAAATCTAGTACAAGATTTAATTGACAATGGCACAATTACAATTGAAGGACATCATACCAATGATGATCATCAAGCATTCAAAGATCCTTTACCGAATTATCAAAAGGGGGAAACATCAGATGCAAAAGCCAAAAGCATACATAATGTTGAAGACAATATAATCTGTCACATCTATGTTGATGATCAATGGATTAATGTTATCAAAATCAAGGGAAAACAAGAATATCAACAGGTTAATGTGACCACGAGAGGACAAGCAAAAGTTGTCCTAAAAGGAAGTTCATCTAAGACAACTATTCCTTCTCCAAATCAATATAATCTGGTTGATCAATTGAGAAAAACATCAGCTCAAATCTCTATCCTTGAACTTCTCAAAATATCCCCCATACACAAGAATATTTTAGAAGAAGCTCTTGTAAACACAACTGTCGACACTGATCTGGATGTAAACAAATTTCAAGCTATGGTGGGACATTTTTCTTCCCCCACTTGTCTTTCATTTTCCGAAAAAGGTGATGCTTCCATGGCACATCCACATAATTCATCGCTCTATCTTGAAGTCATGATCCATAAACACCGAATCAGATGTGTCTTAATAGATGGAGGAGCCGGTTTAAACATTTGTACTTTAAAGCTAATACATGCCTTGGGAATATCAGAAAATTCTATTGATCCACGAAGGAAAATAACTATCAAGGCATATGATGATGAAGAAAGAGCTTCTAAAGGATTAATAATGCTACCTATCAGAGTGGGACCTGTTGTGAAAAATACCTTTTGTTAGGTTCTAGATTGCGATCTTTCTTATAACATACTCTTGGGACGACCATGGATTCATGATATGCAAGCGGTACCATCAACATACCATCAATGCCTCAAGTTTCCATATGATGGACAAGAAATAACCATACAAGCTGATTACAATAGGACACAAACTTGTTCAAATCTCCGAGCAACGCAAGATGCCTTTGTACCACATAATAGGGAGGCTCTTGTTGTTTCTTCTTCCAATCTACAAGGACAACTACAAGAATTCACAAAGAATCTTGACACTAAGCTAAATTTTAAAGACAAAGGGGTAGGTGAATATTCACTATCTCTTTCTACCTTACCTCCTTCTCCGAGGTCGCATGGTCAGCCAACCTTATCAAATCAAAAGATTGCAACAGCCTTTACATCCCAAGCTTCTGTGCCAATCACAAAGTTTGATGGAAAATTCATTAAAGCCAATACCACTGAAGAAGAAGCTGAAGATAGGGATATCCTAAGTTGGCTATACAAAGATGAAGATGAATCTCTCTTGCACATTAAGTTACCTATAGAACAATATGGTAAGGGGTACGCTATCATGCAGAAAATGGGCTATGAAGGAAATGGTCCTATAGGAAAAATAAGAGAAGGAATCGTGGAACCAATTCAACCTATTTCAATACATCCAAGTGATAAAATAGGACTTGGATATGGTAAGGAAGACTCTACTTCATAGCAAGCACAATCAACTCACGAAGGAGGATCCATTTCAGATAAACCTCATGAATCAGTTTTCCAATTGCAGAATAGTTCAGATAATGATTCTAATGAATATGAATGGGACACCATTTATAATGATGAATTTTGGAGAGACAAAAAAGTTGACACCATACACAAATATGCACCTGTTCTCAGACAAGGAGAAGGTTCAAGGCCTCCACTTGATTATGTTTTACAAAGTGACCATGACTCAAGTGAGGAGGAATCAGATTTTAATGAGATTGACAATCAACAGGAGAATACCATCATAGACCTTGTCTATGACAACCATATCATGACTTTGACAGCTCAAGACCTTACCCAACCTAATGATCCCATGCCTTTAGTTTATCCAGAGCTTATTGATTGGGACAATGATGCACCTATCCATATCCCTACATTCCATGATGACGAGGACATTATAAATTTCCTTTGTTCCTCTAATGAGGAAAACAATTCTTTCATCCAAGAATTTCATACTCACGATTTTGATAAGGAGGGTGTCAAGTCTCTTAGCTACAAAATAAATGAAATCAAAACACCAAGGATAATCGTGGTAATTTCAATAACAATCTCGGTAATACCCAAACATCAAACCCATCCAGACCTCCATTCTTTTCAAATAGACGGAATTTTACCACTTTGGGTCAATCTCTTGAGTCTGCTCTTAAGGAGCTACTTGATAATAAGGTTATCACCTTCCCACCATCATGGAATGACTCGTATTATTGCAATTATCATCAATGTAAAGGTCATAGAACAAATAATTGTAAAGCTTTGCGAAATCTAGTACAAGATTTAATTGACAATGAAACAATTACAATTGAAGGACATCATACAAATGACGATCATCAAGCATTTAAAGATCCTTTACCAAATTATCAAAAGGGGGAAACATCAGATGCAAAAGCCAAAAGCATACATAATGTTGAAGACAATATAATCCGTCACATCTATGTTGATGGTCAACGGGTTAATGTTATCAAAATCAAGGGAAAACAAGAATATCAATAGGTTAATGTGACCACGAGAGGACAAGCAAAAGTTGTCCTAAAAGGAAGTTCATCTAAGACAACTATTCCTTCTCCAAATCAATATGATCTAGTTGATCAATTGAGAAAAACATCAGCTCAAATCTCTATCCTTGAACTTCTCAAAATATCCCCCATACACAAGAATATTTTAGAAGAAGCTCTTGTAAACACAACTGTCGACACTGATCTGGATGTAAACAAAATTCAAGCTATGGTGGGACATTTGTCTTCCCCCACTTGTCTTTCATTTTCTGAAAAATATGATGCTTCCATGGCACATCCACATAATTCATTGCTCTATCTTGAAGTCATGATCCATAAACAACGAATCAGACGTGTCTTAATAGATGGAGGAGTTGGTTTAAACATTTGTACTTTAAAGCTAATACATGCCTTGGGAATATCAGAAAATTCTATTGATCCACGAAGGAAAATAAATATCAAGGCATATGATGATGAAGAAAGAGCTTCTAAAGGATTAATAATGCTACCTATCAGAGTGGGACCTATTGTGAAAAATACCTTTTGTCAGGTTCTAGATTGTGATCTTTCTTATAACATACTCTTGGGACGACCATGGATTCATGATATGCAAGCGGTACCATCAACATACCATCAATGCCTCAAGTTTCCATATGATGGACAAGAAATAACCATACAAGTTGATTACAATAGCACACAAACTTGTTCAAATCTCCAAGCAACTCAAGACACCTTTGTGCCACATAATAGGGAGGCTCTTGTTGTTTCTTCTTCTTCAATCTACAAGGACAAGCTGCAAGAATTCACAGAATCTTGACACTAAGCTAGAATTTTAAAGACAAAGGGGTAGGTGAATATTCACTTTCTATCTCTTTTCTACCTACCTCCCCTTCTCGAGGGTGCATGTGAATTGATAAACCTTATCAAATCAAAGATTGCCTTGACCTTTGTCCCAAGCTTCTGTACCAATCCCACCAAAATTTGATGGAAAATTCATTAAAACCAATACCAGCTTGAAGAAGAAGTGCAAGATAGGGACCATCCTAAGTTGGCTATACAAAGATGAAGATGACTCTCTCTTGCACATTAAGTTACCTATAGAACAATATGGTAAAGGGTACGCTATCATGCAAAAGATGGCCTATGAAGGGAATGGTCCTATAGGAAAAAGAAGAGAAGGAATCGTGGAACCAATTCAACCTATTTCAATACATCCAAGTGATAAAACATGACTTGGATATGGTAAGGAAGACTCTACTTCATAGCAAGCACAATCAACTCATGAAGGAGGATCAATTTTAGATAAACCTCATGAATCAGTTTTCCAATTGCAGAATAGTTGGAATCTGATTCTAATGTATAGATGGGACACCATTGCAATGATGGTGAGACAAACAAGTTGATACCATACACAAATATGCACTGTTCTCCTTCAGGAGAGATTCCAGGAGCCTCCCACTTGATTATGTTTCGTAAGCTCAAGTGAGGGCCGAATCATGGCCACAATAGAGATTGGCAATCCATGAGAGAATACCATGTAGACCTTGTCTGAAACCCAACCATATCCTTGACGACTGAAACAAGACCTTACCGCCTAGTAGTCCCATGCGCCTTTGGTTTATCGAGCTTATTGATTGGGACAATGATGCACCTATGTCTCCCCATTCCATGATGTTAGGGGAAATTATAAAATTTCCTTTGTTCCTTTAATGAGGAAAACAATTCTTTCATCAAGAATTTTATACTCGATTTTTTGATAAGGAGGGTGTGAATATGTGAGCAAAATAAATGAAGATAAAGATGGATCTACTCGGTTGAAAACCCTAAAAGGAAGTAAGCGTTAATTGAATCAAAACAAGAGAAAAATAAAGAGCAAATATGACAGTGAAAACCTTTCTGAGGCACTAAAGGATGAGAAACTTGACACTCTTCCCAAGTATTATCATGAAAGATCTTCTATTTTGATTGAACCAACGGAATCAATCAACATAAGTACACCAGAGCAGCCAAAAGTTGTGCAAATTGCAGCATCATTAATAGTTGAAGAAGTCCATAAATTCATGCAATTCTTGAAGGATAATCAAATTAAGTTTGCTTCGTCATATGATGATATGCAGGGTTAGATCCTAAATAGGTAGTGTGAACATCTATAAGCCTTGGAGAAAACACGTGAAACAAAACTTCGAAAAATGCATCCACATGTGTTGTGTTGTGGTCAAAGAAGAGGAATTAAAGAAGCTTTTAGATGTTGGATTCATTCACACTATTGACTATGCAGAATGGATTTCCAATATTGTACACATTTCAAAGCCACATGGAAGGATTAGAATTTGTACAGATTTCAGAGATTTGAACAAAGCTTGTCCCAAAAATGACTTCCCTTTGCCAAACATAGATGTGATTGTTGATTTAACTACTGGCCATGCAATGTATTCATTAATGGATGGCTTTTCAGGATACAACCAGATAAAGATTGCACCAGAGGATCAAGATAAAATAGCATTCACATGCCCTTGGGGTACATATTGCTGGAACGTAATGCCATTTGGGTTAAAGAATGTCGGAGCTACTTATCAAAGAGTAATGACAACCATTTTTCATGACATGATGCATACATTCATGGAAGATTACGTTGATGATCTCCTTGCTAAATCTCACACAAGAGAAGGACATCTAGAAATCTTGTCAAAAATCTTTACCAGAATGGAGAAGTTCAATGTTCGACTCAATCCAAAGAAATGTGTCTTCAGTGTTACATCTGGAAAACTACTAGGATACATTGTTTCAGAAAAGGGTATAGAGGTTGATCCAGAAAAAGTACAAGCTATAATGGACATGCCGCCACCATGAAATATCAGTCAGCTTCGATCATTGCAAGGGCGACTCCAATCCATCAGGCGGTTTATAGCTCAACTGGCAGACAAAAGCTTACCATTTACACATTTATTGCATAAAAGTGTCCCATTCAAATGGGAAGACAAATGCGAAGCAACTTTCAATCAGATCAAGCAATACCTTATGAACCCACCAGTTTTAATTCCACCCATTCCAGGAAAGCCACTCATACTCTATATTTCAGCAACAGAAGTATCTTTGGGAGCATTACTAGCACAAGAGGATTCTACAGGCAAAGAAAGGGCCATATACTATATCAGCAGAACTTTAACAAGTCATGAATTAAACTACACGTTCATTGAAAAATCTTGCCTTGTAGTGGTGTTTGCTTCTCAAAAGTTGCGACACTATATGTTGGCTCATACAGTTAAGCTAATAACCAAGATTGATCCACTGAAATACTTACTAAGCAGAGCTACTTTAACAGGGAGACTTGCAAAATGGGTAATGATCTTAAGTGAGTTTGACATTCACTATGTAGATCGAAAAGCTATTAAAGGATAGGTCATTGCAGATCAGTTGGCCGAAGCACCTTTACAAGAAGAAAATCCAATGCACATTGAGTTTCCTGATGTAGATGTCTTCACAGCAACAATTCAGAAATTATGGACATTATACTTTGATGGATCCTACACGCAACAAGGCTCAGGGGCAGGAATTCCTTTTGTCACACCTGAAGGAGATAACATACCAAAATCCTATCGATTGATGTTTCCTTGCACAAATAATATAGCTGAATATGAGGCATTGCTTATAGGGATAAAGATAGCCTTGGAATGGCGGATTACAAAGCTAGAAGTCTACGGTGATTCACAACTTGTCATTAATCAAATTAATGATGATTATTAGACTAAAGATGATAAGTTGCTACCTTACAAGAACATGGTGGATGATTTCAAAAAGTATTTTGTGTCAATCAAGTTTTCACAAATCTCAAGGATTGATAATAAAGCTGCATATGCAATGGCTACAATTGCTTCCTTATTACAATTGTCAGAAGATCAAAAATGGTATGAATTCTTGGTGGAACAATTGTTTTCTCTCGCCTATGATAATCCTGAGACCCAAGTCATATATCATTTAACTGGTTCTGACTCACCTTTATATGGAAAGACTTATACCTACTTGAAAGACAACATTTTACCTCTGAATTTATCCTGAAATCAAAAAAAGGAATTTCATACGCCAATCATCCCGTTATACCTTGATTGCTGACATCCTTTACTGACGTGGTCTTGATGGTACACTCCTTAGATGTCTTGAACGTGACGAATCTGAAAAAGCCTTACAAGAGGTTCATGGTGGTATTTGTGGGACTCATTCAAGTGGTTTGACTTTAGCTAAGAAACTTGTCAGGATAGGATATTACTGGCCTACCATGGAGAAAGATTCTTTTACTTTTGTCAAGAAGTGTTCTAAATGCCAGATCCACGGGAATCTTATTCATGCACCTGCATAGGAATTGCAACCTTTCACTCTGACATGGCTTTTTTCTCAGTGGGGGCTAGATCTTGTTGGAAAAATTCATCCTTCATCATCAAATGGGCATAAATTCATTATTACAGCTACGGAGTATTTTACAAAATGGATTGAAGCTGTTCCTTTGACAACCGTGACCGGTAAACATATCTCTTCATTCATTCTGAATTACATCATTTGTAGATATGGAATTCCTAATTCTATCATTACTGATAATGGGAGGCCTTTCAAGAATTAGGATGTGGATGAACTTTGTGAAAGATTTCATATCCAACACAGATTCTCTACACCTTACTATCCACAAGTAATGGTCAAGAATAAGCTTCCAACAAAACAATCTTGAAGATCTTGAAGAAGACAGTAAATGATGTCGGTCGTGATTGGCATGTCCAATTAAATCCAGCTTTGTGGGCATACAGAACCAACATTCACACACCAACAGGAGCTACACCATATGCATTGGTCTATGGAGTAGAAGCAATCTTACCACTAGAGGTTGAAATACCTTCGCTGAGGGTCTCACTCAAGGGATTGATAAATGATGAAGACTACAGAGTATCTCGCCTACAAGAGCTAGAACTGTTAGATGAAAGACGTCAACATGCAGCTAACCATTAGAAGGGTTATCAACAAGTTATGTCTCGTAGTTATAATCATAGAGTTAAACCACAAACATTTCAAGTAGGTGACTTAGTCTTGAGAGAAAATCCACGTAATCAGCAAGACAGAGAAAAGAAAGGGAAATTTGAACCTAACTGGCTTGGTCCATTTGTTATCATTGTAGCATATGGTTCTAGTGCATATCAGTTATCTACATCAGAAGGGGACCTGTTTGAAGAGCCGATCAATAGCATTCATTTGAAAAAGTTCTATGTCTGAATCATCAAAACTGAAAAATATAAATAAATAAATAAAAAGAAAAAGTCTTGAAAAACCAAAAAATCAGAAAAGTCCACGAAAATCAAAAAATTAGAAAAGTCCGAAAAAAAAAAAAAAATCATAAAAAGTCTTGAAAAAAAAAAAAAAATCATAAAAAGTCCTAAAAAAAATAAAATAAAAAATCTGAAAAATCCTGAAAAAAGTGCAATAAAAACAAGTGGCGAAAACCTGGCAAATAGGCGCTCCTTGTGATTAAAATAGGCTCCTCTATCTATTAGCTTATGTCTTGCATTCACTTTAGGCATCATCCATTCATATCTATCATTTGTATATATCTTTCATATCCACATCATATGGCAGGAATCCTTGTGTTTCATCATGGCTTGATGAAATTTGTACATATCCATATTCCTTAGGTTGTGTTTACACTGGGGGCAGCAACATAGACTGAACAAGAGAGGGGCAATGAGTTTTTCGAACATCACAAACAAAAACAAGACGGTTTGCCACAAATACAACAAACATTGCCGTATCAAATCAACCACAATATGCTTATTCAATGCCAATTGACATCAAAACAACATGATCCAAAACAAACATCAAAACAAAAACATCAATGTTGATAACCAAAGTTGGATGATCTTAATCTGAATAATGTTTAGAATATTTTAGGCAATATTTGAATTGTTGTTTGATTTTCTATCATATCTCTAGAGTAATTCGATGATGTACTGAACTAGAAAAGCAAGGAAGGAGTATGATTTTTCTTTGTCTGTTGTTTGCAAGGAAATCATTAGTACTATGCAAATTGGTTGCGAGACATGCTCTACTACGTATCATTGATGACATTTCGAAATTTACATGGGAAATTGGTTAACTCTTGTCTATTTATGCAAGCAATACTCAGGTCATCTCAGTTCAATTATACCTAGATGCTTGTATTAACTTGCTATATTAAAAATCATGAAAGCAATACTCAGGTCATCACTAGTGCTAACATACCCTTTGATGCTTGTATTAACTTTCAACATTTCAATGCTCTATGATGATACAAAAAGCACAAATAAGCTCTCCAAATGGAAATATTGTACGAATATCCTGCATGGTTAGTATAGATTGCATTCATCTTAGAATCTGCGTTTTTTTCATTTATAAGATTTTCCCAAAAGCTGGCAAAGTATCAAGTGTTTCATATCTTTTTGAATACATGACTGAGTATATTTTGACATTCACAAAAACATCATTTCATACATTTTTCATACATATTTGCATCAAAAAATCATAAAAACAAAGCATACATCATAATCAAAACATTTATAAGCATTCATAAAATTTTATCATCCATCGTATTCATTTAATCATTCATTAATAGATTTCACTCATCCTATAAATCATGCATACATATACATCATAACCATAAACCATCATATCATACCACATCATGCATATATAAGAAATTGATTCATTCATCATAAATCATCGCTGCATTTCATATATCTCAAAAATGAATGTCAAAATGTACAAAGATGTCAATCATATATGATATAACATCATCAAAACTGAGACCATCTCAGGGTGTATACAAATGTTTAAAGAGAGTATCATAAAAACATCATCTACAATGCACTAGGTAGTGCTATCCTCTAATGGTGCTGGTCTGGGACCTGTACCACCTGCACCTGATGGACCTGCTCCACCTGTCTCTGATGGCCCTCCTGGAGGTAATAGCTGTGTCACACCCCTACTGGTAGTCCGAGAGTGACTATGGGTAGACCGTGACTATGTATAACTCTCCCTCCGCTCAGGTGGAACAACATCATGATATTTGGTCCTGTAAAACTCGGCCTCCCGAGTGGTTATGGTCACCTCTCTCATCATGTCACTAGGCAAGGTACTCGCTGCCACTCTCTGTAGACTATCTGCCAAAGAAATGGCCTGCTCACCCCACTATCTGGTTGTATCCCTCTCAGCAGTAACTGAAGTCAACTGTCCGTACAACTATGTAATCAAGGTCTGTGACTGTGCTAGCTGACTCTGTAAGCTCTGCACTGTACTCTGCAAAGAAGATATCTGACCTAACACCACTGGAGCTACTGAAGGTGATGGATCCATATGTCTCATCCGTGGTCCACCTCTACCACCTCTCCTACCACCTATCTTGCCACCTCTATCACCACCCCTACCACCACCACCCCTACCTCCACCCTCTTCATCATCATCATCTCCCTCTGAATCATCATCACTATCTCCACTCTCATCATCATCCTCTCCCTCTGAATCGTCACCCTCTGAAGCTGAATCTCTCTGTCATCTCCGACAACCTCTCTGTGGTCTCTGTACAACAACAGGTGCAATAGGCTCATCAGGATCAAACATATGTGGCGCAGGATGCTCTAACACATACTGGCTATACTCTGGTGTCGTCCCTGCATCAAGGACATCAACTCGGTAATCCCACATCACCACTCCTAAACTAGTAAACTCTACCACTGCTGCCTCATAGGAAATCCATGGACCCCATACTGCAAGCTCTAGCTGTCGTCGTGCATAAATGGCAGAACCCATAGGCATACCTTGAATCCGACAAAATTGCCGACATACTCGTCCAACAAGAAATATCTCAATAATCCACGGAGTACGGCCAATAAGGTACCTAGACATACAGACATAGGGCATCTCCCTCGCATCCTCTAGCCATGCCTCACAATCTACATATGGCTGCCAGCATACTGTATTGAGTCCATCTATGAGACGCTGCCAATGATCTAGTTTTCCCAGTCTCAGTTGAGCAATAGTATCAGCATATCCCCATCTGTATGATCGGCCGATAGGTCATCGACCACGAGTCAACAGTCGCATAATGGAAAAGTGCTCCCATGCCCATATCTGTAGTAACGAGCAACCGACAGCAAAACTCTGGCCTCTACCATATACAATATGATGTAACTCATCATACAAGTGCACAAGCATGCATGTCCCCCATGCATACCGTGTCCCCTGCATCACCATACTCTCCAAAACACGACCCCACCCGACTGCGAACCCCTTCGACCTATGGTCAGGGCACAAAACAGCTCCAATGAAACCTGCGAGTACGGACGGTAAGGGTGGATATGCATCTGCCATCTCGCCCCATGGGATGAAGTATCCTACAATCTCATCATCTCTGAAAATCCTCCTCAAAGAATCAATACCTCCAACCTCTTGGCTATCAAAAACCACTATCTCTCCCATCACTGGGATCCTCAAGATGCAGTACACGTCCTCAGGGGTCACTATAATCTCTCTGGTCAGTAAATGAAAGGTGTTGGTATCACTATGCCATTGCTCTGCGAGTGCTGTCAATAAAGCCCTGTTGAGGCGCACCTCAGGCATGTCAAGTAATGAACTCAATCCACAAGCCTCGATCACATCTCGGTGTAACTATAACAAGTGTGGAATCAAACCCCATGTCTTTGGGAATGTCTCCCGTGACTGCAAAACACTCAATCTCTCCTGTTGACATATCAACATGACAAAGCAAAATCAATATCAAATCATCACGACTTATTAATTAAATCTGAATATCAGTCAAACTATTTATTTTTCATCATCAGGGAAAGCAGATAATCAACATCATGTTTATTTTTAACAACTTTAGAAATGAACATATCAATCAAACAATTTGTTTTTCATCATCATGGAAAGCAGATAATCAAACTCACGTTTGTTTTTAACAACCTTAGAAGCGAACATATCAATCAAACTATTTGTTTTTCATCATCATGGAACACAAATAATCAACGTCCTATTTGTTTTTAACAACTTTAAAAGCAAACTTATCAATCCTATTTGTTTTTAACAACTTTAAAAGCAAATTTATCAGCTATTATTTCTTTTCCAACAACTTTGGGAACAAATTTATTTATCACAACATTCAATCATGGGTGCTATGAAAATGGTCATGGGTGCTACAGAAATCCTCAAAGGCGCTACAAGATCAAGGGCGCTACAGAACACATCAAGGGCGCTACAGAAACTCTCATGGGCGCTACAGAAACAAATGCGCTAAGGAAATTATCAAGGGCGCTATGGAAACTCTTAAGGGTGCTAAAACACAGTTTTCCAAAATCAAAACATTGAAATGCGTGCTCCGAAAGGAAAATTTTCTAAAAGTAGGAGTTTCACGGGGTACATATCGGGGGTCCATAGTGTGCCGGCCGCTAATGTCGTCGGATGCGCTCGAAACGGTGCTGGTGAATCGGAAGTGCCATAATTTTCTCAAACCAGAGCTCAAAATTTAAAAATTTTACTAGGTTAAAATGGAAAATGACATGGAAAATGACATTTTTAACCTATTTAATGGTAAAATTGGGGCATTTTATCACATTTTAACATAGCAGGGGCAATTTTAGTCATTAATTTTCATTTCACATCTCTCTGGGTCAATTTCTTCACATCATTATTTTTGAACGATGAATCAACATCTTCAAAATCATAAAAATCCAAATATTTCAAAAAAGTCTAAAAATTCAAAAAAATTCACAAAAATCAAAATTCCTATCGATTCATCGTTCGAGGGGGCATATACCTATCAACATTCGACAATCAACATCTGGGGAAAATTTCAAAATTCTTTGAAGCAATGCATAAAACACATCACTTCAAAGAGGGGAAAAATGTATACACCTAAAAATGGTCACATCACATAGTTTGGTAATTAATTAAATATTTTTAATATTTAATTAAATTTCTGAATTCCATCTGCAGATAAATAAATTTAAATAATTTATTTATATTTGTTCATTCTTCATTTTGATTAAATAAATAAAGTTTATTTAATCACTTTTCTTATTCGTTTCTTAATTAATTTATATTAATTATTATATAATCTTGGCTTGAATATTTTATTCAAAAAGATTAAATATTTATTTCTTCTAAATAAATTCCTCTAATATCCATTCATAATTAAATATCTCAAAATATTTAATTAAATTCTTCTAAAATCCATTCATAATTAAATATTTCAAAATATTTAATTAATTCTTCTAAAGTCTATTTGCAAATTAAATATTCTAAATATTTAATTAAATCTTCTATAGTCCTAAAAAAATCAAAAATCAAACTCACATAAATGAAATTAAATAAATTTATTTATTTAATTAATATTTGCATTATCTTCAACAACCGTGAAACAAAACTGCCGAAACAGAAAATTAAATTCCTCTATTCCTGTGCAAGCTTGTTCCCATGGGTTGAAGACAAGCATCCATTCTTCTCTCCAACCTCCCAACATTATCCATCTTCCTCTCAACCTCTCCATCTCTCACCATTCAAACTTACCAGACAACCTCATAGTCGTTGATCCTTGCCAGCCAGGATTTTGCCTACAAAAAGCTATAAAAAGGACTGCTGGGTCTTTGAAATGATATAGAAGCTTTCAACAAATAAACTATAGCCAAATTGCAAATAGCATAATCCTTTTAGCATTCTCATTTCATAGCATAGCATAATATCATAGCATATCATGGCCAATCATCCACATAGTTTAGTTTCAATTTATAGCCCCTGTGCATATCCGTATCAGCATTCTCACCTCCACTAGCATATAGGATAGAGAAGCTTTATCACTTTGCATACTCATTCTGCAGATTGCCATTTGGAGAAGCCAAGCTTACACAATCTGACAGCAGCAGCTTCAAACAAATCTCTGGAGATAGAGGAAGATGGAACGGCTTTGAGGAATTCTTGTTTATTTAATTTCATTTCAATTTCTTCAGTTTAATGTTTCATTTGTGTTTTGTTTAATTCATTTTGATTACACATATTAACATACATAGATACACATATCAGCAAAGCGAGGAGTTCTCTACATAACGTCTTGTCGAGGGTTCGAGGTTATGGCGACATAAAGATCTTCGTCGGTGAAAGATTTTTTATGTTACACCGACATGTGGCTATATGGGAGACTTTCGGTGTAGCTCGGTGATACCTCTATAACGTCTTACCGAGGGGTAAAGGCTATAGTGATACACATGATAGGTGCTCTTCGGCAAGAGAAGCAAAGGGTTACAACGACATAACAAATGGGTAAAGGGTATGCTTTCGATATGACAAATGGCTTTCGACATAGTGTCTCACCAACTGTGGTTGGCTATACTGAAATGTAAGAAAGGCATGGGGCTACTCCTAGACTTCGATGTAACAATTGGAATATCACAGTGACTTGAAGGTAAATGATTTCTTCGGTGAAGCTTGGTCTAATCTTTGAGACGTCTCCCCAAAAGCGGTAAGCTACGGAAATGGTGATAAAAAAAAATGGAGTTTTCGGCGTGAGATATCCTTGTGTCTCACTGAGTGAAATGAACATAACAGAGGTATGATCTCTATGAGTATTGTGTGGTCTATGAGACTTCTTCTCGAATGGTTGTTGTCTTGGCGAAGGTATATTGGAAGTGCATCTCGGTGGGAGTGTTGGCAACCTGTGAATGGTAAAAGACCCTCGGTGTAGCCTGATGAATTCTGCATGACGTCTCACCGATATTATGGGGTTATAGCGAAACAACAGATTACTACATGACTTCGGTATAACCAACAGGTTGCTATAGCGAATATAAAGACAAGATACAAGCAGAATGATGAACGTTTGAATTGCCTTCGACATAGGTTGCAATATGTCCCGCCAACTCCCTCGCTGGTAAAAAATAGAAATTCATCACTATGGCTGACATGAATTTGAATTGGTGACTGTTGTTGGCTGACTTGATTGGAGCTCGATTTTCATGCTGGGCCGACATAATATTTTATTTTGATATTTTTCTCATGCTGATGTATATATAAGAATGATGTAGTTGTTAATTGATACAACCAGAGATTAGATTTTTCGATACACTGCAAGCAGATATATTAGAATAAAATTATCAGACCAGAGGATTTTATTGCATGATTTTCACAATGGAGGTATTTATGAGGTTCAGTTGATGTTGCTGCATTTTTCTGGTGTCAGTTATCTGTTGAATTAAATGAAAAATACTACTCAGTTGTCTCCATGATTGATTTTTCTGGTTATTTAAGTTGACATAACAAGTTTATGTTCAATTTATCAATACACATTTGCTGTATTTGTGTGATTAATCAATTGGTTCTTTCAAGTAAAGATTAAATCCTTTTATTGATCACAGTAATCAGAGAGATTCATTTTGGATCATTAAAGTAGAACTTAGTAGTCACAATATTGCATGTTCATACAAGTTATGAATAAATCATATGCCAGATAATTTGTATCTCATCCAAAGAGTGTTGTTCATCTTGATCTCATTTGACTCCGCCTACCCAACAAGGCACTAGTCTCTGCATTTCACTTTTTGAATCCATTTCAGTTTCTTCATATCTATTAATTAAGCATTCTAGGATTTAGATCAGAAGGTAGCTATCAAGCTTGGTTTCATTTGTTCGTTGTCATCTGCCATTGTGGACAAAGCATTTCAGAAGGATAATCACAAGTTAAGTCTGCACTATTCAGAAAGGTACATCCGCCTAGGTCTAGCAGCACCTGAAGAGTAGAAGGTTTGATTGTTTCAAGCCTTGTTCTGTTACCCTTAAACGTTGTTAAAGCTTGGCAACCTTTCGTGGTTCAAACCTGCATTTTTGAGAGCTAACAAATTGGTGACTCCACTGGGGAAAACAATCAGAATCAAAGCCTTACTTATAGAGTCAGAATTATTGAATAGAGCTCAAACCTAATTTTGTGAAATATTGTAGAATTTTCAAAAACACATCTCTGGTCATTTGGAATGCCATCTAAGCCTTTGGTTTGGTATTCCAAGGAAAATACCAAGCCCAAGGCTTGGGGATTCCCAAAGAAAGATATAACACACGTGTGTTATAACATGAGCGCGTTATAATGTGCTCACATTATATCTTAGTTTAGACATGGTTTTTTTCATTTGTGGGGGACATGTCTAGCAAAACATAATGTGAGCATGGTATAATGTGCTCACATCATTTCTTGCTTTATGTTAAATGCTACTCTATTGAATGTATGTTTATATATTTGTATGTTTTATGTACATGTATGCTCGTATGTCATGCATGTATGTATGTATGTATGTATGTATGTATGTATGCATGCTTGTATGTATGTATGTATGCCTGTATGTATGCATGTATGTATCAATGCATGTATGTTGTATGTATGTAGGATTGTATGTAAATATGTATTATGCTTGCATGTATGTAAATATGTATGTATTTATGTATTTCTTTAGAGGGAGGGATAATTTTAAGAGAGAGAGAGAGGGAGGGAGAGGGGGTGGAAGTGAGAGTTTAAGAGAGAGGGAGTGGGAGAGAAGAGCTTGGAGTGATAGTTACTTAGCTAGGTATGGTGGGAGGGATAGAGGGAGAGAGAGAGAGAGGGTGGGAGAGAGAGATTTGAGAGAGAGGGGGGGAGAGAGATGAAGAGAAAGAGAGAGTTATGTAGGTAAGGTGCCAAAGGGGGAGGCTTGAGAGTGTGAGGGGAGGTGAGAGGGAGTGTGATTGAGAGACCTAAGAGAGGGAGAGGGTGTGGGAGGGATTGACCTAAGAGAGGGAGAGATAGAGGGGAGTGGAGTGAGAGGGACTTATCTAGGTAGGGTGGGAGGGATAGATAGAGAGGGGGGGAGAGAGAGACAGTTACCTAGGTAGGTTGCCAAAGGGAGAGGCCTAAGAGAGAGAGAGGGGGTGGGAGGGGGAGACCTAAGAGAGAGGGAGAGAGAGGTAGTGGGAGAGAGTGGGTGGGAGATAGAGAGATATATAGAGGGATTGAGAGAGGGTGGTAAGGATTGATTGAGCGAGAGGTACATAGAAAGAGGGAGAGGGTAGATAGAGAAAATTAGAGAGGGTAGGAGAGAGGGAGGGAGGGAGAGGTGAGATATATAGATAGATAAAAAAAATAGGAGTTGATGGTATAGGGTTGAGGGATTATGTTGGAGGACCTATAGGGTTGATGGTTTGTAGGGTATTATGGTTTAAGGGTTAAGAGTATAGGGTATAAGGTTTAAGGGTTTAGGGTTAAAGGGTTTAGGGTTTAGGGTTTAGGGTATAGGTTTGAGGGTATATGGTTGAAGGATTAGGTTGAGGGTCCAATGTAAAGGGTAGAGGGTATAGGGGTTGAGGGTTTAGGGTTTAAGGTTTGAGGGTTGAGGGATTAAGGGTTGAGTGTTGAGAATTGAGGGTTGAGGGTTTAATGTATAGGGTAGAGAGTTTAAGGTTTAAGGGTTGAGGGTTGAGGGTTTAAGGTTGAGGGTAGAGGATTCAAGGTATACGGTTGAGGGATTAGGATTGAAGGTCCAATGTATAGGGTAGAGGGTATAGGGATTGAGGGATTAGGAATTAAGGGTTGAGGGTTGAGGGTTGAGGGTAGAGGGTTGAGGGTTGAGGCTTTAAGGGTTGAGGGATTAAGGGATGAAGGTTTAGGGGTTAGGGTAGAGAGTTTTCTTGGATTGAGGGTTGAGGGATTAAGGGTTGAGGGTCGAGAATTAGGGGTTGAGGGTTTAATGTATAGGGTAGAGAGTAGAGGTTTTAAGGGTTTAGGGTTTAAGGGTTGAGGGTAGAGGGTATATGGTTTAAGGGTTTAGGGTTTAAGAGTTGAGGGTTGAGAGTCAAGGGTTTAGGTTTGAGTGTTTAAGGGTTTAAGGGATGAGGATTTAGGGTTGAAAGTTGAGGGATTAGGCTTTAAGGGTTGAGATTTGAGGGTTGAGGGTTTAAGGGTTGAGGGATTAAGAGTTGAGGGTTTAGGGATTAGTGTAGAGATTTTTCTTGGATTTAAGGGTTTAAGGGTTGAGGGATTAGGGATTAGGGTAGAGGGTATTAGGTTGAGGGTAGAGGGTTTAAGGGTTGGGGGTTTAAGGTTTAGGGTTGAGGGATTAGGGTAGAGAGGGAGGGATGGATGGATAGAGAGATGGAGGGAGAATTGAGATAGAGAGGAGAGAAGAGGAGGGAGGGACAAAGGTATATGAGAGTTGAGGATTGAGGGTTTAAGGGTTTAAGGATTGAGGGATAATGGTTTAAGGTAGAGGGTATTGGGTTGAGGGTAGGGGTAGAGAATTATAGGGTTTAGGGTTTTAGGGTTAGGGGTTGAGGTTTTGGGGTTTTGGGGTTTTAGGGTTAGGGTGTTTGGGGTTTATAGGGTTTGAGGTTTGAGGGTTTAGGGTTGATGGAGATTAAAAGGTTGAGGGGTAGAGGGATTGAGGGGTATAGTGTTTTTGGATTGGGGTTTAGGGTCCCTATGTATGCGTTAGAGGTATATAGGGGTTCGGGGATTAGGAGTTTAAGGGATATGAGGGTTGAGGGTTGTGGGGTTAAGGGTGAACAGGGTTGACGAATTAGGGTAGAGAGATTACTAAGTGGGTTTAAGGGTTTAATGGTTTAGGGAATAGGGTTGAGGGATTGGGGTTGAGAGTAGAGGATATTGGGTTGAGTGTAGAGGGTAGATAGTTTAAGGGTTTAGGGTTTAAGGGTTGGGGGTTGAGCATCTAATGTATAGGGTAGAGGGTATAGGGGTTCAAGGATTAGGGTTTAAGGGTGGAGAGTTGAAAGATTAAGGGTCAAGATGGTTGAGGGATTAGGGTAGAGAGTTTACTAAGTGGGTTTAAGGGTTTCAGGGTTGAGGGATTAGGGTTGATGGTAGAGGATAAAGGGTTGAGGGTATTGGGTTGAGGGAAGAGGGTAGATGGATTTTTGGTTTAGGGTTTAAGGGTTGAGGGTTTAGGGTTTAGGGTTGTGTGTTTAAGGGTTTTAGAGTTGATGGTTTAGGTTTGAGGGTTGAGGGATTAGGGTTGATGGTATTAGGGTTTAAGGGTTGAGGTTTGAGGGATCAGGGTTGAGGGTAGAGGGTATTTGGTTGAGGGTATAGGGTAGGAGGTTTAAGTCTTTAGGGTTAAAGGGTTTATGGTTGAGGGTTAAGGGTTGAGGGTAGGGGATTTAGGGCATAGGTTTGAGGGTATATGGTTGAAGGATTAGGTTTAGGGTCCAATGTAAAGGGTAGAGGGTATAGCAATTGAGGGTTTTGAGTTTAAGGATTGAGGGATTAAGGGTTGAAGGTTGAGAATTGAGGGTTTATGGTTT
>VDFB02191445.1:0-25377 GCA_007258455.2 Sequoia sempervirens
AAAATTGTAGATATATAATTGTTGGGTCCCAAAACCACTATTCCACCTTTTAGAACTAAATGTCACTCACAAGGCCAAGGTAGTCATTATTACAAGTGAAATTAACTCATCAATATATTTTGGAGGGTTAAGGACCAAATTTATGAGAGTATGTTTCATCTCCTACTCTTTGAGCTCAACTTATAATTGGGAGGGTGTTACCAAGGGTATACCTTAATAGGTATTTCAATCAAATAAAATGAGAAAAAAGTATATCTATAGCCAAAACAAACCTATTGACTCAGATTGTCACTAAACTAAGTATAACTAGCTATCTAAAAACCCCTATATAGATGATAAAATTTTGCAAGCATAACCCACATGAAATAGCTTCATTTAACAACTCTCTTTAATATAAATCCCTAGTTATATTATGAGGTGACAAATCCACAAAATTAATCCTACTGCTACGTTAATAATTAATGATTTTTGTTGAGATGTGAGATTGGTATGTAGCTTTAGAACAGTGCCTATTCATTGGGTTCAAATTCATAGATACCAAGTTGAATATCATATTGGAAAGATGAAGACAAAAACCATACATTCATATGCACCATAATAATGGCATAGAAATATCTAGTATACTTAATCATCCATAAAAAACATTACATAAATTCACTTGAAACATACAAAAGGACATTACAAGGCTTTTAATATTTATAATATTGTTACATTCATTGATTTAACATTATAATTGTACTAGAAAGTATGGTAAGAGAAACCCTGGATCATATGAAAATTCCTTTGAAGATCTACAAACATCCATGGAGACATTCATTTACATATCACATAACAATTCATGTATTTCCATAAAGAACACAAAATATCATGCAAAGTAGTTTGGAATAGAATTATTTTAACCTAGAAACTCCTAATGGCCATACAAATATCTACAAACCATATTACAACCAACATACCCAAAATGAGAAAAAAAGCTTCCCCTTAATAGTAGTAGGGTGAAACATTAATTTTTACATTGTAGCACCAAGAAGATCCATGGTGTCAAAGAAATCCCACCCAAAATAAAAATACAATATTGAAAGGGAACATCTAGAATAATTTCTTTTAGGTGAAACAAGGCATCACTATTAAGGTGGATAGGTAGGAAAGAAACACAGTTTCATTTTGTCAAACTTCTTCTAATGTATTTTAAAATATTATTGGCACCTTTTTCATTACATTTAAATGAAAATATAGGTTTTTACAACCCACTTGGCACTTTACTATGGTCACTATCATGTCCATAATTTTTCTCTCAAGACATGAAACTTATATATACATCTTAAAATTTTTAATATGTAGCATATATTAAGGGCGATCCATCACATATCAAGTAATTCAAATTAATGTTCATTGGATACCAATGTGGGGGAATCCACTTGTTTATTTTGAATGACTCTTAGTATAGTAGTGAATGTGGTTTAGAATAGCAATATGCAAACCTAATGAGGCTAGCTTCAATTTCTTAGGTAGGATAAAGGTGTGTTAATCCCTAAAACTTTAAATTTTAATCGGGAGAATCCACCTGGTTTATGAAGTTTACACTAAATGAGAATTTTCTTTATTAAATAAAATGCCTTGATGTAGTGGGAATGTTCTATTTTTCCCATCCAACATTAAAACTATTGATCATTCAATGGTCCCTGCAAGGTCTGTTGTCTTCAAAAGTCTGTGGAAGGCATGGGAAATTTCTAAGCACACTGTTTATCTTAAGAATACTAACATAACTCTTAATACAAATAGGAAATGCAATCCTCACAGTTCTATATGGTGGAACCTTGAACATAAAGGAAAATAACTTTCCCTCCTCTAGGGTTGCTCAGCTAAAAAGTAGCATAACAAAGGCATTAAAACCTTTGTTGATATCCTCTCAAATGGGGAGTTGATAAGCTAGGACAAAATTAGGGAGTAGTTTGGCCTTCCTGATTCCCATTTTAGAACTTACTCTACTTTGGTGGAAGCATGCAAAGATGCATGCCTTCCTAGGACTATAGATTAGGATTATAATGTTGCTAGTAATATCCCCTGGAAAGATGGTTCTCTTCTTAACAGTATTAAAGCTAAAGTGATCTATAATGAATTGACAAGAACTAATTCTATTCTGGAACATGTTAATAAATTTTGAGATATTTCTTTGAACAATAAGGATTGGTAGAAAACTCTTTTTTTCGTTTGGCATGAGTCAATGGAGCCCAAAAAGGCTTGCTTTAGATGGCTGGTCATTTTACATAGATTACCTTTCAAAACTAACTATATGGATCTAGATATATGCAGCCTCTGTATGACACCTGAATCTATTAATCACATTATTTTTGAGTGTTTATATGCAAAAGAAATTTGGAATCTATTTTGTCATGGATTGAATATTTGGAACAAAGATGGTAAAATCAGTTGGCATGATATTTTGTTTTGTAATCTCAAAATTAATTATGATTGCAAATTGTTCTGGAATTTACTCACTAACGAGATTTTATGGCACATATGGAAGGCGAGGAACAATGAAAATTTTATGGGAGTAAAGAGGGCGCTTACTGAGTCAGAAAAAAGACTCATGTATGCATTTGTTTCATTGCAGGTCTCATTTCATGCAAAGAGGTCCTTGGAGAAATTTAGGAGATTGACTAGTGAAGGATCAACATTCATCACAAGTGAAGAAATTTTTTTTAAAACAACCTTTGAGGAGCTTCAAAAGGAGATGAATAAGGCAGTTAGAGCTACTAGACAAAGAGGACCCCAACAGCTTGCCACCTAAACAAAAGGAGTGATGGATCAAAATATTGAAGCTAAAAATTAAATCCCATTGGCCATACAGTGGTGGAGAATATAATTTTCTGAATGATCTTCATGTCTCTATGGAATTTTATGAACAATATTTCTTGTACGTTCTCTTGTATTCGAAATTATTTATATGTCATTTAATTTGTAATTTTGTGAAAGTTGTTAAGCTACAACGATCTGAAGGCAAATGTAATTGAAGACATACTATGTCTTGTTGATCATATTTGATGAATTGCAGACTCAGTTTGTTGTAATCTTTGATTCTCTAAATTCAATACAAAAAAAAAACATTAAAACTATCCAAGTCTAAGACTAATCCTATTGTGATTAGTTGATCAAGGAGATTGGAATTTAATTGTTAATGATTTAAAACTAACTAATCAATTAGGGAAATATAATGAAATTAAACTTTATTTTTATCACTTAATTATTCTAAATCAGAATTCAAAGAATGAAATAAAGAATAGTGTTGAGTGAAATTTTTTGTTATTAGAAAATATAGTATATGTTCATGTCTTGTGAAATTATGGGCATGATAGTTACAAAACCATGTTAAAACTATTTGAAAGCCCACCAACCTTATTTATTAAATAGTCGGTGCTTTGGCACTTGTAGAAACTTAAAAATGACTAATGCATTTTTATATTGTCATGATATTATTATCCTTATCAGTTCTTCTATCCATATTAATTAAATAATTTTTAATTATTTAATTATCATAATATTTTTATCATATCTATATTAATTAACTATTTTTTAATTATTTAATTAATTCATCACTTATTTATTTTCCATCCAACATTAATCAAATTCAAATTACCTTGGTCCACTATAATTAAATAATTTTCAAAAATTATTTAATTAGCTAGTTCACTTAATTAGTTAACACTCTTCTTAATAAATAAATAAATTAAAATGATTTATTTAAATTAAATATTTTCTTCCAAAGTACATAAATAAAATTAATATTTATGTATTTATCCAACTACATGCTTATGAATTAAATTTCTTTAGCTCCTATACTATATTAATTTTTTATTCATTGATCTTTTTAATTAATCTCCACCATTGATCAAATATCAAGAGAAGCATATAATTCATATCCCCTAGTTAGCCTACATTATGATCAAGAGCTATCATTATCAATCTCTTAGAGCTAGCCTACATTATGATCACAAGAGAATATTATCAAGAAATTAAGTTATCATTCTCAAGAAATAAATCATTATCAAGCAATAAATATATCATTATAATTATCAATAAAAGGTATTAGACATCTTTGAGAATCTATCATTGTTATTTCTATCATACTATCATTGTTGTTTCATGTTTATGTTACATTAAAGAGCAAACCACAATGGAGAAAATCAATCTCCTTTCTATGATGAAATTATTTGTTATTTCATGTTGAGCCAAGATATTTAGCTTTGAGTGATTTTTGAGGTTTTAATTTGGTACTTCCATTATATTGTTACTATTTTTATAATTAAAATTTGCATCATCTACATCACCTGATGTTGGGAAACAAACGTATTTTGATAGCCCTTGATAGTTATAAATATAAGGAAGCTAAGGTAGCATAGTAAATTTGTACACTAATCTTTAGAGGAGGGTTATGAAAAAAATTTAAGATCTTTACAATAGTTATAGAAACAGAGAAAACATAAATACCATTCATCCCATAACACAATGATTTATGTGGAGAAAACCCTTTCTAGAGAAGAACCCTACACTCCAAAATCCAACCAATTTTATTATTTAAAAATCAATTAGATTACAAAATACTTGTAAATAAAGCTTTTATAAGAGTATCAATAACTAGATATCTGAAATAAACTCAACATTTATAAGACTCTTACACACAACCTCCATCTCATGTACACAATATATTAGAGATATATAATACATGAAATTGTTAAATAGTATTTACAAATTCATGAACTAAAACACCCAAAAATTGTTCCCAACTTATCTCCAATCAAATATTCCCTCTGATGTGTCAAAACACACACCAATACATGTAACTCCCTCTTGTAGCTATTTTATATGTCCAACACATTTCACATTTTCCATTTTAGAAGACCCAACTTTTGAAGGCCATAACTCTTAATTCAAGAGTGTCAATGATGAATTATTTAAACCATTGGTAATATCGTGAAGTTATCTATCAATATATAACTATAGTTCCCAATTACAACCAATTTCAATCCCAAAAATGGCCTTTAAGTTCCTCAAAATAGAATTTAAAACTTTCAAGAATGAAAACTTTAATATCTTAAAATTCAAACATAATCTTGGGGTGAAAATTTAATAGAATGTTTATTTAGCCATTCCATATCTTTGGGGAAATTTTTGGACCAATCCATTCTCAAATGTAAAATTACTACAAATAGTAACATTTTTAATTGCAAGGTTGCTCGACACCTTTTTCCTAAGAGCAAGACCACCTCATACCTTCAACACACAAAACCTAGACTCTCACACTTTGTCTTTTAATGAAAAATGGAATTAATAGAATCAAATTTAGGAACCAAAAGTGATTCAAAAACCACATCTTGAATCCATACTATACCAACAAATAAAATCATTCTCCCTTCTACCTTACAAGTTTCGAAAGACTTATTGGGCTTTGAAAAGCTTGTGAAAACCTTGTTGGGAGCCGACAAAGATTTCAAAACCTTCTTAAAGCTTTCCAACACATAAATATTTAATATATTTTACAATTGAAATGAAAAGGTTAGAAAACTAATTTCATGACCCAACGAGGTTATGAAAATATTGTTGAGACCTAAAAAAGGTTTTAAGACTTCCCCAAAATACTAACAAATACTAGCATTAAATAAAATTTAACAGGTTAGAAAACCTATGTCAAACTTTGAAAAGGTTATGAAACAATTGCTAGTTTCTAACAAAGATAATTTTGGAGTGATAATACGTTTCCCACAACTCCCTAAAATCGTATATAACCAAAACTCCTATCACAAATGAAAAGAAAATAAATAGATTTTTTCATGCAACTTTGAGAGATGAATTGATCCAAAAAAACATTTAAATTATGGATGTTGGATTGACCTATATGAATGCAATGGCGGTGCATAAAGTTGAATTTACACAAAAGGGGAATTAGTTTAGGCCAAAAAAATCTCATAGAAAGCATACGTGTTATTTAAAAAGCAGCATTATCACGTTATATATTTTGTGAGCCTAAAAAGCGTGTATACACTCAAAAGCACTCGCGTTATTGTTATAACTGCGTCACGCACATTATAATGCATACGTTTACTATAACAGCAAAATTGGGTTATTTAAAAATAAATATTTTTAGAAATGGTGCATGTTTTGGAAACATTGGCAAAACAAAATCACGATGCAAAATATTTATTTTTTAAATATCAGAAAATAAGAAACGCATATGCATTTTATGTCGTGCAGCGTTTTCGCTGGCATTATCGCGTTACACCCATCCGGAAATTCCCAACCCACATGCTACCTCGGTTTTAGGCTCGGGAAAGGTTTGGCAATCCGAGCCTTAGCCTTTGACATGCAACTAAAAAAATAAGGAATATTGAAGAAGAATGTCCAACTTTTGCAATATGGTTGATGTACTTTTTTTCTAAATCAATCTATAAAACTAAACCCCATTAGAGAACACGATGTCTAATTTCCAAATATATAATTTTAATAATATTGGGATTATATTTACTTTATTACCGCAATTATTTTCTAAGCATTAGTCATAAACTTGAAATATTAGGCTTTTTATTTTTTAACTTTTGGTTAAGTTTTTGTAAAAAAATTTATATGGCATCAAACTTCAGATAATTCTCTACACAATGAAAAAAGAAAGAGTCAAAAAATGTTTGGTTTAGGTCCAGTTATGCTGTCCGTACATGTTGATTTTTAAAAACAACAATTAAGGCCAATAAAAATTTAATAAAAAAAATATATTCAACCCAAAATTACAAAAAAAATTCCAGATCAAACTTCATGTTGTTAGCTCTCTTTTCCCAAAAGTAATTAGCAAAATACTTTTATCTGGGTCAAAAAGTGTTGTCCGTACACGTGCTTGGTATTAGCAGCAGGGGGGGCTTTAAAAGTGGAACTTTATAGATCCCTATCAAATTTAATTTCTATAATCTGGGTATTTTAATAATTTACATATTTGGAAATTAGATTCAAAATTCTAGATTTCATATTACTGACTTTTTTTAAGATTCATTATTAGCCGTATATAAATTTTCAAATCAAAGTGGGCAGTTAAAAGAAAATAGCAAAACACTTCCACTTTTTGAGTTTGTGTACCCAACTTCTTGCATAAAACCACGAATAATGAATCCTTATAAAAGGAAAAAAAAACATAGATAAAACCTTAGGTGAGGATTAAATTGGATTATGGCATGTGTCGTCATCCTATACTATGAGATAAAAATAACATAACCCAAAAATTAAAAAGAACTCCTAATTATACCTTAAATGTAATAAAGTATAAAGGGGGGGCAATTAATTAATTAATTAGGTGATTTCATATTTTACTCTAACACCCTCCTTATTTACAACTTAAGAATAAACTATAAACCAAATGATTAAGGAAAGAATGGATGCATGAAAGTGTCTCAACTACAAGGCTTGATGAGGTACTTCTAATATAGTTATGCCATTGTAAAAACATTCAAAGTCTACATATGAATTTGTACAATTTGATTATGGATAAATAAGTATGTTTTTTTATAACACTCTCATTTGATAAATATTTGTTAGATAAATTTTTAATATTCTCCTTTCATTGTGTCTTATTTATTAAGTTGACCTTGTTACCCATAAATAGGAACCAAACTAGGATAATCTATCCCAATAAATAATTAAATCAAATCATTTATCTTAGTTTAAAAATTCATGAAGTTCATAGTTTGACCACTTTATATGAAATATCCTTTACAAAATTGTATAAATAGTGTATCTTTCATATTTTATGCACTAATTTCAAAGGCATTAATCAACTATACAGAGGTATAAGGATAAGTAGTTGATCTCATTATCAATGAAAAATATTTATAGTTGTATCAACAATTTAGGTTACCACCATCATTAATTATCACATGTTTATTCAAGACTATAGGAACAGCCTCTTGGTTTTAAGTTGAGATCAAAGTGTATGAGAGATAGCTCACTCTCAATAAGTTGGATTTAAATCCTCCATAGTTTTGTGGATGAACTAATTTCACTCAAAGTATGACAACCCTAGCCTTTTGACTGAGATTTAGTTCTAGGAAGTGGAGTAGTAGTTTTGGGACCTAGTAGAAACAATCACCCAACTCATGTAATATCAAGATAATCTCTCCCTATGGGACCATACCTTCACCTTTGGAAGTAACTTGAATATCAAAGCATATCAAGAAAAAAATCCACACAAATCCAAGGATTACCATATCCTTGGGCATCAACACTTAATTAAAAAACAAAAGAAAAATTAAAATTATCAACACTTGAAAAGGCCACAATAGCACATCAATATAAAGGAAAGTATCAAAAGAGTGTAGGCTCCAAGGAAAATGAGACAAAAAAATACTGTTTATTCTAAAAAGAAAAATGACATATAAAATGAATATCCAAATCTACTTGTCCAAAGCTTAATTTCATTCCTTAATCTACACATACATATCCTTCTTCCCAATACCACATTGCTCCATCTAAATTTAAGCATGCCCATCTTCCAAATTCTAAATCCATTTTGGTGCCTTATGTACCCAAACTATTAATTTCGTTTCTCCATCTCATCCATATTTTTTTGGTCCATACATCCCAAAATCAACTATCCAAACTCCCCCATCTATATTCATATTTCACCATCCACCATGATATGTATAGTAGTTGGTCCTAGTTCCCCCTAATCTCATAACACTTCATCAATGTGTCATACCCTCTTTCCATACATTCATCCCCCAATATTTACTCCTTTATCCCACCGACCATGCTACTTTGATTCATGCCTTTGCATAAAATAATATTCATCCTTCATTTAACTGCTTTATTTCCATTAGTGGCATCTTCTAACATCTTTAATTCCTTAGTACTTATATATCAACAAGGTATATTATATTCATTGAAATAGAGAATTAATTATGTTTTCTACCTACTACATCCTCAACATATCCACTTTCCCATCCCATCCTAAATTAAAAATAATAAATATAAAAAAAATATAAAGTTAAGATAATATTTTGTCTAATGGTGAAAATAATTTTAGTGGTACTTTGGGAAATTTCCATGATTGAAAAATAGGAAATATGCATCATTTTTATATATTCTACCATATATACCTATCTATTATATACCTATCATTCCCATCCTATCTCCCCCATCATATGCACTCCATCCATCCTCCTTTCAATCTTCATAAGGATAGGGGAATTGTATCTAATCCTACTTTAGATTATCTAAGCCTTAATTTTTCCACACATTCCCTCTTACAACATCCTTCACTACCTTATGTAATTGATCTATCTTTTCACATGTAAACCTTTCTCTATAATTCTACATTTTTTTGGAAGATTGTTTCACATTGATTCAACATATCCGCTACAATATATAAAATAAAGTATATTATTCCTATATGACATCACCCTTGGAGATTCATCCTAAATCCATTCCAACTCCCCATATTGTCTACCCATCTCACAATTTTTTTTATATGATATTTTCTATCCTCATACTTCCTTCACACACACATACCCTATCTCCTATTAAAGTGATTCCCCCATCCTTTTCACATTTCTTCATATATTTGGATTGCCCATTTCATTGGTCCCAAAAATTTCCTACCTCAATTCATTCCCATCTAATCCAATTATTCCCCCATACTCCAAATAAACCTCATTAAATTCCATCAAAAGTTAAATAATCCTAATCTATGTGGTCTTTCTTAGAAATCTAGTGCATTATCTAACAATATGCCTCAATATTGTTCCCAGCCTTGTTGTAACCCTTAATTCACTTTCCTCAAACTATCATAATTTGGGATACCTTGTTTCTATACTAGCATTATTATTACCATCAAAAAATTATCAATGGACATATATTTCCTAATCCTTTCTTTTTTACTATCAATAATGCTATTATTATCATCATCAACAACTTATCAATCAATTTTTATCTTGACTAGAGGAAATATCATGTTTTTATTTACATGATTAGTTCATACTAGGGTTAGGAAATCATATATTTCTTTTGAATAAAATCTTGATACATACCTTCCAATTCACTTTTTGATATGGTTAATGTTGACAAGTTTTTTTGTACATTACAGTTCACCTACAAAGTACTTAGTACATTGTCTCTCTTGAAAGGAAATATAACCTCTAAGACTTCAGAAAGATTACCCCAAGGCTTTGATAGTCAAGTCTTAAATTTACAAAAATGACTTAGTGGTTTAATGTTTTGTTGTTTAACAAGGGGCCTTACAATTACCTCACAAAACTTGAAAATAAAGGGTTTTGAATTGTTTGGATTTTGTATCAAACCCTAACTAGATTTTCAGAACTGGGATCTACAAATGAACTTCAACATCTATTAATGTAATTGAGGTGATGCTTTTCTTTCTAAACTAACTCAAATTTTCAAATAAATTTCAAAAGATTGGGTAAGAAGAGATTAAGTTGAGAAACACTAAGGACAATAAAAATAATGACTTGATACTTCAAATAGATGGATCCCTCATAAAATCAATTCCTTCTTAATCATATATTGACTAACAATGCTACAAGAATAGTGAAATATTCAAAAGTAATGAAAGAGTTTTAGATCATGAAAATTCATATAAATACCCAATTCTAGCGTAACATAAATAAATTTTCACAATTGAACTAATACTAAATAAGGTTTAGACTAACCATACAAAGCAACTTACAATTAGTAAGCCATAAATGGTATAAACTATAGGTCTATCAAATATCTTCACACTTCATCATCATTATAACTCAAATTTATCTAACATTGAAGAAACAAATGAGGTGAACATGAGAAACCACAAGTGAAACACCAATATCCAATGCTTTGCTTAATTCAGTGTAATAAGAGGGATCCGATGGGCAAAGGTATGGCAATATGATTGGTATGTGGCTGGCGACTATTTTTTACCAAATTGTTGATGATGAAATGAAAATGGTTTTTAAAGGAGATTCTTAGCTTTTTCAGCAATATAAATTATGATTTACTTTGAATTTTATAAGTAATTATTATTCATTTTTCCTATTCAAATTACGACTAGGGAGTCGATTGATACAGGCTGAGTTAGAAAAAACTTATCCCGCTAGCTTTCATATGGTATTACATTTTTTGAATCCAAAAGCATGCATCACGCGACCATGCTTTGCATACTATGGGATTAAAAAGAAAAATTAGTTCCACGAGAGTTTGACCAGTTGGATGGAACGCTATATTTTAAAAATTGCAATAAAAGTTCTCAATTAATTATTTGGAAAAAATTACAAAAAATATCCATACATTCAGGGCATGGAATGTACTCATATCAAAATCTTATAAAAAATATTATCATTTTATTGTGGTTAAATTCGGACGGGGCACCCTACTTCTTATTTTTCCACGAGAATTTAAATTACTCCTCAATGAAATTTCAAATTTTTCACTAAATAGATTTTTAAAAGCATACCTAGTAGTTTGAAACCACATTCAATTTACTTCACGTTCTATTCTTACATTTTGAAATAATATGAATAACTTTTTTATTCGGTTTTTTACATGCAATTTGCCTAACTTTCGATTTTTCGATTTTTGCCGCCAAGACCCTGTTTTTTTTCATGATGATCTCTTGCACATACCTTGATTCCAAAATTTATCGTTACAAAAATTCTAGTTCAACAACCATTACAATGAGAGAATACCTTTCTTAGGCAAAGACAACAAAACCTAAGGCAAGATTAATGGTGGAGATCATCTCAACACCAAGGGTCTAGATTACATCAACATTCAATAATTGGATTGCATTAAATAATTAATACTCATTCGTCATCTACCTCTAAATGAATTTAGCTACAAAAATTCCTTGGGAATTACACAAAATATCCCCCCTAATCCTTCAAATCATTTTGCATAACTAAAACTAACTAGCACATAGCTAGTAGATAACTAGCATAAACCCAACTTTAAATTTATGGTTCTACATTTAATTCTTGGTTCACTTTCAGTTGTAGCTCCTTTAGACACCCTCTTTTCTCCTTGAGAAATATTAAACATAGTTGTTATGAAATTTTCAACCCATTGTAAATTTTGAACAATTCAGCAACCTATTACATATCTAGGCACAATTTTTGAACATGACATCAATCAACAAATCCTAGTATAAATATCACATTTTCCATTAAAACTGTGGGATTAATTTGACCTTCTATCTTTATTCCTACATAAAACCATAATAAAATAAATCAACATTATACTTATTAGGCCGAAAACTGACGAATTTATCATCATAATTTGTACATATCAAACCTTTAGAACCTAAGATTCATTCAATTTAATTCAAAAGATTCATACATCATGACACATTGTACTACAAATTTTATTAATTCATATAAAAATGAAAAATTAATTCCCAAAAATATTCATTTGAATCAATAAACTATCACAATTTTCCCTAAAAATATGCCCGAGCTGTGAGAACCCCTTAAAACAATGTTGATGATTGTAAAACAAATCTTAGTGAATTAAAACAAATCTTAGTGAATTAAAATCTTAAACCCAATCGCGTACATCACACCCTAGTATAATATCTGAAGCTGCTAATTATCATATTGAGTTTGAAATCTTTATACACTTATTGCAATAATCTCATATTCAAATGGATAAAGTGGTATTTTCATCCCTAATATGAGAGCACCAAATTGATGTGATATCTCGCTTAGCAAGTCTTTTGAAGTATCATAGAAAGGTGAGATCGAGGGCTCCAAAGATTGTGACGTAATATTATATCAAGCTTATAGCTTGGTGGAAATGTTTAGTGTATAATAAAAATGCTTTATCCTCAAAAACTCATGAACTACATTCCCGGCGGATTATAAGTGGATCACTGAACATCACTGAGAACCAACATTGAATCAAATGCACAAGTTAATACGTAGATTAAGGAGTTGGAAATAATTTTGAACCTTTTAGATCCTTGCAGAGATATTAAACGGGCATGGATGTGTCCAGAACATAATATGCTTGAGATCGCATTGAATTCTCATGACGTATGATTTGTGAAAGCTGTGAATGATTAAAAACCGTGGGACTGTAAGGATGAATGAGATGAAGCAAAGGTATTAATGACGTAAAAATGGCATTGGGAAACCTTGTAAAGGATAAGATTGTAGAGAATTATTAATGTGCATGGAAATCCCGCGATGAAGCCACTCTCGAACTTTGGCAATAAAAATCTTGCAATAGTAAGTTGACTTAGCAAATATGAAGAATGTGGAAGAGATGCGGAGAAAGGAGATGGTAGGGACTTGACAAGATTGTGGATATATGATGATTTAAAATTGCGTTTCCTTAGACTCGCCGATCCACATCCCACGTCACTATAGAAATCTAAGCAGAAAATACAGTTGCAGATATTACGATAGGTCTAGGTTTGTGGAAATCAGGAATGTATTAGGAGTAGAATCCCCATGATAGTTAGCCATAAAGAGAGTAGGAAAATAGTGGATAGCAATATATGATGGTTGTGGCTACCCAGCCCCGAGGATGCATTAACAACATAGTGGGTACATTTATTTAAAATTATTTTCATATTTTATATAATAATATTTTTTTTATTTCATATATTAATAATATCATTATAGTTGTAGATGATAAACAAAATACTTTTCAACATTGATTGTTTTTCTCTATTGATCTAAACCAAACAATAACTGATGAAATATAAATTATAGATGATAATTTTCTAACTTTTAAATATGTTCATTCATTGAATAGAATATTGTTTTGCTCCTACTTTTAACCATTTTTGTATACTTGATAAAATAAATATTAGATTCAACTTGTGGAAGTCAACCATCAAATCTCAATGTTATGTCCACCTAAACATTTCAACAAATCATTTAGGTAATTAAGAATGTTAATATTATTTAGATTAACTACATATTGTATTCTTATACTTAATTCTTTATTTATGTTGATGTATTTAATGCACATGCCATTGCAGTTTCAGATGATCAACAAAACACTGAGCAACAGGTGTGTGTAAGAAGTTGAGTCCACTTTTTGGTGGACATATTTCATGTTAGAAGATTAATCTTTACTTGGTAAAGGTTATTCTTTAATTGTAATTTTTTATTAACTTGTAGGAATATTCCAAAGGAATCCCTACAAGTCTTTTGTCTTTTGTCATCTCACACATGTGTGAGGATAACTTATTTTTTAATTCCTTTATTAAGGAATATTTGTAACCACCTCCTTAAGAGGTGACACTTTGCACACACATAGATGAATGGTGGAATTCATTGAGTTGGGAGTTACATTCTAACTCCTTCACCTCCTCACTTTATTGTGCTCTCCTCTTTATTCTTCAAGACCTCATGTAAGCAAGCATATTAAAGCTCTCTTGTATTATTGTTTCTTAGGCATTTCAACCTTATCCATAATATTGCTCTTTTTCCTTGTTTTTTCCCTAACAAATTATTGTATCTCTTTGTTTTGTGGTGTTTTGGTTTGGCTAATTCAACTTATTTGGTAATCTCTTTCCTTCAAACAATTGCTCTTTATTAGTACTTTCCATTGCTCTTTTTTTTATTTCCTTTCATGGTATCAGAGCTTGGTATTACTAATATCTTTTGAGCTACATTGTTGAAGGTTTACCAGATTTTTTAGCACACCATTAGAGACACTCTCAAGGAGGAGAAGAAGAGAAAGTGTCTAATCTTGGTTTTTTTTTGTCTTCTAACTCTTGTGCAGGATTTCTTATCTAAAAACTTCTAAGTTTTTCAAATTTCAAATCTATGCAATATATTTTACATGCATGTTTTATTTTTGCATAAAAATTTAAAAACCCTCTAATAAAAGGGTTATTTTTTCAAAAAAAATTAAAAATAATTCATTAATTCTGTATAAATTTTTTGGAATATTAGGCTAAATCTCTACAAAGAAAAATTACTTTATTTTACATTTTGTCAAAAAAATCAATTTTTTTTTAGGGATCTAACCCTAGTTCAAAAACTCTTTTTTAAAAAAAACTAATCTTCTTTTTAAAAAATCTGTAAAAAAATCTGCATGTTATTATTTGCATGTTGAAATTTCTTTAAAAAATCTATAGAAAAAATCTCCATGTTATTATTTGCATGTTGAAATTTCTTTAAAAAATTTGTAGAAAAAATCTGCATGTTATTATTTGCATGTTGAAATTTCTTCAACTGCGACCAGATAGCTATTATTTGCATGTTGAAATTTCTTTAAAAAATATCAAATTGTTTTTGGGATTTTTTTTAGAATTTTTAATTCTTAAATCTCAAAAAAATCTTAAACCCTGACTTTTTTGACAAGAATTTAATTTCAAAATAGTATTCAAAGTTTTTTTTTATAAATAATAATAATACAAAAAAACTTCTCTTGAGGCTTTGGTTCATTCCTTGGCCATTGCCTTTCTTTCCTTGCCTTCCTCTAGTGATTCCACATACTGTAATATATTCAAAGCTTTTTATAAAATAATAATAATACAAAAAAACTTCTCTTGAGGCTTTGGTTCATTCCTTGGCCATTGCCTTTCTTTCCTTTGTTGCAGCCTTCCTCTGGTGATTCCACTGACCTCTGCACAGTAAGCACCCAACTCTTTTCTCCTTGTGTGCCCTGCTCTCTGCATCGCCCTTCCTTCAATCTCCCATCCCCTGTGTGAATCATAGTATTTGTTCCTTAAAAATAAATATTATTAAAATTTGCATCTTCAAACTTTTCTTTGCCTCTTTCAAATTTATCCCGCCCATTTCCTGAAAAGCAAAAAATCAAAAGCTTTTACTTAAAGCTTCCTCATCGACTTTGTTTTAAGGAAAAAAAAGTTACTAAAATAAAGGTTCCTAAATTAAACTTTTTTGCATAAAAGCTTTTCTTTTAAAAGAAATAAAGTTGAGTTTAAGTTTTTTAAATTTACTTGTGTTTTTATGAAAGTTTAAAGTTTAAGTTTTTTTAATATATAATCTATTTTTTTGAAAAATAAATCATTCATAGTTTTTAATAATTGTTTTATTTAAAAATCTATTAATTTCTTTATATTTATAAATTTTATATAGTTTTTTATTAATTAAAAAGGATATTAAAATAATTTTAAAATTTAGATATTCAATATAAGGAGTTTGTTTTGTTTTTAGGCAATTTATTTAAATAGTTTTTTTTTTAAGATTTAATTTGATCAAGAGGGAGCAAATATTTACAATAGTTATTTTTCTCATAAAGTTGTGATTTTTTATTTTATTACAATCATGTCTACTTTAATTCCTGAAATTAAGTTGAATTCTTCTAACTATCATTCTTGGAAAACTCATATATGCTTTATTTTTCGGTTTAAACATCTTTTAGATGTAGCTACAGATCCTAAATTTAAACCAGGTTCTTCTGCATCCAAAGATGAAATCGAAAAATGGAATCTCAAAAATGAAGAAGCACTTGGCCTCATAGGTATCTCCATGTCACCCGAACTTTATGTTCACATTGGGACATGTATTGGGACCGCTTCTATGGATGGCGGGATAGCTTCTGGGCCATGGTGAGGTGGTAGCTGAAGCTTGGTAGGGGCTTGGGGCTTGGGTGATTACCTTTGAGATGGAGGTGGTTGGAGCATACACGATTTCATCGGTTTCGAAAACAAATGTAACGTAATACCAGGAGTCAAACATACCCTTGTATCACCCTCACCCTCATTCTGCCTCTGTTCCGCTCCATACTAATTTATTATTCAATGCTTCTCTCTTGTTCAATCATGCCAAAATTTTTAAACCCTCATTCTAAAACAACAAATATTATGGGTCTCCAAACCTCATTATAATAATGGCAATGATCCTAGAAAGTTTAACTCTTCTAAGAAACCACATTGCACTTATTGTAATAAGGATGGTAATTGGAAAAATACTTGTTTTAAGAAGCAAAATGAGAAAAAGCCTATGAAGCAAAATAATCAACATCAAAATAAACCTAATAATAATAAGTTTCAAAATAATGCAAATCAATCTAGACGTGCTTTTACTTGTAGTTCTAATGTTTCTCAACCTCTTGAATGGGTTATTGATTCAGGTGCATCTCAACATGTTACTTCACATAAAGAAGTTTTTGAGTCTATGCAACCCGATATATCAAATGTTCCTCTTCAACTTGCTAATAATCATACTTGTAAAGTAGAAGCAATTGGAGATGTGAATGTTCCTAATGGTAAATTGCATGATGTTTTATATGTTCCTGAATTAAAGACTAACTTACTTTCAGTTGCTAAGCTTTGTCAAGATTATAAAATAGAATTTTACAAAGATATGTGCTATGTTATTGATCCAAAACAAAACAAGGTCATTGCTAATGCTAAATTAGACAATGATAATTTGTTCAAATTTTATGAGTTTTCTCAATCTAGATGCTCTTTAATATCTACCATTGATTTTAATGTTTGGCATGAAAGACTTGGTCATATAAATGCTAACAATATTGCTTTAATGCACAAGCTTAATATGGTAGATGGATTGCCTAGTATTGTTCCATCTAAAATTGTATGCACTGGATGCATGAGTGGTAAGATGCATAGGGAGCCCTTTCCACATGGTCAATCATGGAGGGCAACTCATAAGTTGCACCTAGTTCATAGTGACCTTTTGGGACCCATGGAGAATAACTCCATCCAAGGATCAAGGTATGCACTTACTTTTGTTGATGATTTTTCTAGAAGAACTTGGATCTATTTTCTTCATAGTAAGGATCAAGTTATTGATATATTTTCTGAATTTCATAAATTTGTTGAAAGGCAATCTGGTTTTAAACTTAAAATTCTTAGAACTGATAATGGAAAAGAATATGTGAACAATGATTTTAATAGTTATTTGAAATCATTTGGTATTAAGCATGAGCTAACTATTCCCTATACACCTCAACAAAATGGTGTAGCGGAAAGGAAGCATAGAACTATTGTTGAAATGGCTAGATGTATGTTACATGCTAAAAATATGTCTTATAAATTTTGGGCAGAAGCTATGTTTTGTGCTACTTACATTATCAATAGGACTCCTACTAAAGCTTTAAAGGATATAACTCCTGAAGAAGCTTGGTCTAGTAGGAAGCCCAATCTTAAGCATTTAAGGATTTTTGGTTCAATTGCTTATGTTCACAAACCTAAACAAAAGAGGCAAAAATTAGATGCTAAATCTTCTTATCATATTTTTTTTTTTTATTATGAACATTCTAAAGCTTATAGAGTTTATAATCCTCTTACTAACAAAGTTAAAGTTGCTAGAGATGTATGCATTGCTGAAAATGGTGTTCATGATTGTTCTAAAGTGCATAATATTGATTCTTCTCACAATAAAGTTATTGTTGTGGAGGATAATCCTCAAGTTGAAACTCCTCTTAACCCTCCTAATGCATCTCTTACTCATAGTGATAGTGATGATGAAAATTTTGAAATCTCTACTCATGATTCTTCTTCTAGTGATGATACTCCTACATCTAAAAGAATGCCAAAATGGTTTAAAAATTTGTTGCAAGAAAGTGAGGATTATTTAGCTAAAAATCCACCTAAAAGAAGAAAGGCAAATTATTGTAATCATGCTTTGATGTCTAACATTATGAATTCAAATGATCCTCAAACTTATAAACAAGCTAAAGATCAACCTCATTGGCAAAAGGCTATGCAAGAAGAATATGATACTTTAATTGCTAATCATACTTGGGATTTAGTTCCATTACCTCAAGGTAAGAATCTTGTTTCATGTAAATGGTTGTATAAAACTAAGGTTAATGCAAATAATGAAGTTAGCAAGTTTAAAGCTAGATTAGTTGCTAGGGGCTTCTCTCAAGTTGAAGGATTAGATTATAATGAAACATTTGCTCCAGTAGCTAAGATGCCAACCATTAAATTAGTTCTTTCTTTAGCTTCTCATATGCATTGGCCTATTCATCAAATGGATGTTAAAAGTGCATTTTTAAATGGTGATTTACATGAAGAAATTTATATGTTGCAACCTTTGGGTTTCATTAAGGAAGGTAATGAAAATCTTGTTTGCAAATTGAAGAAGTCAATATATGGTTTAAAGCAATCTCCTAGAGAATGGTATTCAAAGATCAATGCTTTCTTTTTATCTCAAGGTTTCATTAGAAGTAAAAATGATCCAAATTTATATATTAAGCATAGTGAAGATGATATTGTGATCATTATTTTATATGTTGATGATTTAATTATCACTTCTAGTTCTAACAATTTGATTAGTGATGTTAAATCTCAACTCAATCAACAATTTCAAATGATAGATTTAGGCGTATTACATTATTTTTTGGGTATGCAAATTTGGCAAACACCTAAAGGTATTTTTCTTTCTCAACATAAATATGCTCAAGATCTCTTAGATAGATTTAAAATGAATGATGCAAAGTGTGTTTCTACTCCTTGTGAATTAGGAACTAAATTAATGGTCGATATGGAAACTCCTTTTGTTGATCCTACTTTATATAGGCAATTAGTAGGAAGTTTAAATTATCTAACTCTTACTAGACCTGATATTTCTTATAGTGTTGGATTGGTTTCTAGATTTATGTCTAAACCACAACAAACTCATTTTAAAAAAAAAAAAAGAATTTTAAGATATGTTAAAGGTACTCTTAATCTTGGTCTTTTTTATGATGCAAATTGTGATTTTTCTTTAAAGGGTTATACTGATTCAGATTTAGGAGGTGATCCCAATGATGGGAGATCCACTTGTGGTCATTGTTTCTTTGTTGGATCAGGTGCAATCTCATGGAATAGTAAGAAACAACAATCTACTTCTCTTTGTTCTACAGAAGCTGAATATAAAGGTTGTACAAATGCATCTAAAGAAGCATTATGGTTAAGAAGATTACTTGAAGACTTGGGTCCACCTCCAAAGGATCCTACTCCTTTATATTGTGATAACCAAAGTGCTATTGCTTTGGCAAAGAATCCAATTTTTCATGCAAGGACCAAGCACATTGCTCTTCAACATCATTTCATTAGAAAGCAAATTGAAGACAAGCAAATTTCTCTTTTGTATTGTAAAGGTGAAGATCAAGCTGCGTGATATCTCGAATCTCAAAAGCTCTTGTAAAGATAAATTCTCTTCATTGTAAAAATCTTGACAAGGACCTATTGAGAGCTTGATAACCTCCTGCAAAGCTTATAGATGTTAGAAGATTAATCTTTACTTGTAAAGGTTGGTCTTTTAATTGTAATACTTTTTATTAATCCTTGTAGGAATATTCCAAAGTGAATCCCTACAAGTCTTTTTTGTCTTTTGTCATCTCACACATGTGTGAGAATAACTTATTTTTAGTCCCTGGAGCCAAGGAATATTTGTAACCACCTCCTTAAGAGGTGACACTTTGCATCAATAACATAGACGTGAATGGTGGCATTCATTGAGTCAGGAGTTACATTCTAACCCTTCTTCTCACCCTCTTACTATTAGAAGTGCCTCCCTCTCATTCCTTCAAGACTCGTGCAAGCAAGCCAAGGTCAAGCTCTCTCTCTCAGGTATTTTAGCATTTCTGCCTCCATTCATAATACACATTATTTTTCCTTAACAATTCTTGTGGTTCTCTTGTTTAGGAAGCTTTTGGTTTATTACTTTAACTTATTTGTAATTTTTCCTTCAAACAATTGTTTCCCTTTTTATTATGCCTTCCATTTGTTTCTTTTATTCTTCAATTTTTTAAAATTTTGTCACATTTGACCTTAAAATTGAAGCACTTAGAGATGAAATCTTAAAACAAGTCACACTAATCATAAAATAATTCCAGTTGGATTTCAAATATGTAATTTATTTTAATACCACTCAAAATTATACAAAATTGATTTTCAATAGGCATATTTAAAACCACTATTTAAAGTCATTTTTACTCACTTAGCATGCACATGTGCATCATCCATATTTTGACCTAAATAATCATTTTTTTTAATCCTTTTGAGAGAAAATATTTAGCAACACATTGAAGAATGCTCAGGTCATTTTTTTTTGAATTTTTTGAATTTTTTTATTTAATTTTTTATTGGTCATATTTGCTATTTTGAAAAATTGGTGTATACATCACGTATAAGATGACCTAAACTTATCATTTTAAAAAAAAAATCAATTTGAAAAAAAAAATTGTCTGAATATTTCCTATGTATAATTCATTTCTTTTTAAACTATTTAATAAAATGATTTAAATTTTAAAAACCCCTATATTTCAAGTTTAGACCAATTTCATTAGAAATTATTTGAAAAATAGAAAAAATAATCCAATTGTAAAAAAAATTACATATTTGAGATTTAGACAGTCTCATCTATAATGGATGTTAATCTTGTAAAAAAAATACAAAAAAGGTTTTTAGACATATGAGTCACTATTTTCTACTAATACTAACATGACCTTCAAGTTGCAGGTCGAAGCAGGTCCAAAGCTAAGGGTTGGCTCCCCAAGTTTTTTTTTTTACCTGAAACCCATAGCAAAAACTAAGCTAAAAATTTAAATTTTTAGAACGGGATCCCATTTTATTTTTTAAAAATTTTGAGTCTTTATGAAACATGATCGCATTTTAGAATGGGATCCCATTTTTTACAAAACAAAACAAGATCCCATTTTGCTCAAGGCCCCAAAATGAAACAGGATCCTATTTGCTAAATAACGGGATCCCATTTCATTTTGCCTGATTACAATTTTTTTCTAAGTTTGAAACTTCCACTAGAAGTGGACACATTTTTTTTATTTTACCCCAACATATGCTACCAATTTCTATTGATCTTAATCACATAACAACAATAATTGATGCAATGCAAACCAGAATTGGTAAATAAATTATGAAATTAGTTTCTAACAATTTTGAACATGTTTAAATTTTAATATAATTTTATAAAGGGAAACCCTTTGGTGAAATGGTGGGGCTTCTTGTCTGTAGAGCCAAAAACCAAGGTTCAAACCTCGTAGTGTTGCTCTCTACTACATCAAAAATGGAGTTTGCTTACCCTGGTGTTAAGGGGAGGCTCCTTTATGAACTTTTGGGGCTTCTTGCTTGTAGTGCCAACAACCAAGACCCAAACCTTAATCTCTTTTCTTTAAGTTAAATATCGATATATTTTATATTATAATAAAATTTATACAATTTTAAATTATATAATATTATAATTATATATTAGAAGTCATTTTTTTAGGAGTTACGTAGTTGATGGTGAAAGGAAAATATTTGTAGAATATTCCTCGCTGAAACTAGGCAACAAAATCCAAAATGGAGATCCTAATCTAGCAAATGTGCAATTGGGCTAACACGGAGCCATGAAATCTCACCCCGCCAAGAATTGAAGCGATCGTTAATGAACAAGATTTTGAAACAAGAAATGGGAATAGGAGGCCTTGGTATGAAACGCGCAGGGTGAACCATTGGAGAAAAAAGAAAGTTCATAGCCAACAAATGAGAAGCTAGAATAGTTCTTTCACTGTTCATGGACATCCGAGAGGAAAGACAAAATTCAAGACCGAAGTGATTAGAGATCAATCCCTTGTAAATATTCACACAAATGAGAAGATCTAGTTAAAGAGCCCCCAATCCCGATAGAGTGAAAAGGATAGGATCAAAGTGAATAGAATTTCCATGGTTCTAAGCACAAACAAGCTAAAAGAATCAATCAGGAGTTTGGAGCAAAAGGGGTTAATTAACAAATGGTTGGGAAAGTGCTTGAATTGGGATAGCCTATTGCACTAGTGGAAAGGATGATGGGGATCAAATTTGGATTTCAAAGTGATTGCAAATGGATATTTTACTATGATATGCCCCACTAAGGAGATTAGGGATGAAATATTAAATGGTGTTTGTTTTCTAGATGAATGAGGTTTTTACATGCAGACGTGGCAAATTGAATTTAATCCTTTCAACCACAACATGGATTGGATTTAAGAATGGTACCAACTTCTGGGTCTCCCACTAGAGTTCTGAAAAGTAGAGATTCTTGAAGAGATAGGCAATCACCTAGGGAACTACATATGTGCGAAGGAGAGACAATGCAAATATGGCATTAACTCTTACATCAGGCTATGCATAGAAATGAAACCCCAAGCTCCTTTCTAGAGAGAAATAGAAATCATTACACATTGGGGAACATAGAACCAAAAGCTTATCCTAGACCTAAATCCAGAGGGTGATCTCAAAACCCTAGGCTAGAGATATAAAGGCAGGGGGACAGGATAAACACCAACATAAAGGAAAAGCAACTAGATCATAATAATAGTGATTTAGATAACCAAAGGATGGAGATCAATAAGATGCAACAAACAAGTGGAGCTTAGGAGGATAACATAACACACAACTGGTGGATGGAGGAGAAGGATCAAGTCAAAAATGTAATTTGGAGGAGACAATCTCTTAGGCGGTCGATCTATTAGGATGTAGCCGAAGAATGGAAGCTATGAACTCTTTAATAGAAGTAGGGCAAGAGCTGTTAAATTTGGTAAAAGTTTCCAAAGAAGAGGAATTGGACCTAGAATCTTGTGGGGAGGATTGGGAAGGGGGTTTGGATTTGATCGCTAGAGGAGCAGAACTTAAGGAGGGGGAGATCCTTACCTTAGACATACAAAACTTATGCCAAGAAGTCATGGAATCAAATGGGAAAGTTGAGCTAGGGATTCATCAAAGGGTCACAAGGAAGGTAATGTCAGATTATGGTGATCCAAAGAAAATGGGGTGTATCCCTAATCAAGAGAAACGTAAGGGTATGTGCAGGATCATGATGAATGGCCAAAAATGGTGATATGATCGCTGGGTATGTGTAGGGTATGTGGTTGGCGACCCTTTTTACACAAAATTGATGAAAGCGAAAAGGGGTTTTAGAAAAGGAGATTCTAAGCTTTCCATGAATATAAATTATGCTTTACTTTGAATTTAATAAATAATTATTATTCATTTTTCTATTTGAATTACATGACTAAATCCTAATTGATATTAGGTTGATTGAAAAAATCTATAGATTTCAAATGGTATCACATTTTTGAATCAAAACATTGTCACATTATATGCTTTATACTATAAGGTTAAAATAAATTGAATTTCCGCAGTTTAGTAAGTTAGCATTGAGATTCGAACATATGATTTTATGTTTTTTAAAAGTTGTAATAAAAATTCATAGTGAATTATTTACTTTGGAAAAATTACAAAAAATATGCATCACATCGAGACATGAGTCCTCTATATTATCATTTTATTGTTGTTAGGGTGGTCAAATAGACACCTACTTCTTATTTTTTCCCTAAAATTTAAGTGCTACTGCATTGAAATTTCAAATTTTCACCAAATAGATTTTTTTAAGAAAATAAACCTAGTAGTTTAGAAACTACATTCAATTTGCGTTTATTCTTAGATATTTTTTGAAACCAACATAGATAACTTATTCAAATTTTTATGTCAAGTTGCTAACTCGATTTTTTCTAAATTTTTTCATCACTTAAAGACTGTTTTCCATGATGATCCTGCACATACCTGTAAAATGGATGGGGAAGCAATTAGTCAAAAAAATATTGAGGAGATGTTGAGAGTAGGGAAGGGGGAAACCCTTCCTGAAACAAGATGAAAATCCTAAAATGGAATGTTAGGGGCTTGAATGCCCCTAACAAGAAGCTCCTGATTAGGCATCATCTAGAGGTGTCTCAGGCAGATATATATGCTTAATCCAAAAAAAAAAAGTTGGAGTAGAGTGAATTGATGGGGTTTGGGAGAAGCCTAAAATTTTGGAAGGTGTCTACGGTGCTTGCTGAGGGTGTTGCAGGTGGCCTAATAACTTCTTGGAGGCCTTAATGGGTTCTGCTAGAGGTGTTGGAATCAAGGAAGAATTAGATAGTATGCAAGGTAAGCAGTCTTACAAGCAATCTCAAGTTTTTGTTGATAAATGTTTATGGTCCAACAATTTGTACATAGAAAAGAGAGGTATGGAAAGAAATAGATTAGGTTTGTAACAATCCAGTATATGAAATCATCATAATTAGGGGACAATTTAATGCAATTTTGAGTTCAAAGGATAAAGTGGGTGGGGTTAAAAGGAAACTACAATCCCAAATAGATTTTGAATGATTTGTGGAACAAAATTCCCTTACAGACATTCCAATGGGTGGGGGTCAATACACATGGACAAATAGAAGGAGGGACTTCTACAGTATTTCAGAAAGACTGGACAAATTCCTCTTCAAAGGGGATCTTGGTGCATTTCCATTTGTGTGGGACTACAAACTATTTCCTTTCTCGAGCTCAGATCACTTCCCAGCTATTTTGGAAATTACCAGTGGTGAAAAGAAGTCAGTAAGGTTCCCATTCAAATTTCAAAGTATGTGGTTCAAAGACCAAAACTTTAAGGA
>VDFB02191446.1:0-10106 GCA_007258455.2 Sequoia sempervirens
AAGGGAATATTCATTTCATAATCAAAGTATGTCAAAGAATTGTTGAAGAAGTTTGGAATGGATGAGTCCAAACCAATATGTACCCCTTTGGTGATTGGATGCAAGCTGAGTAAAGATGATGAATCTCCTAAAGTTTATTAGAGCATGTACAAATCTATGATTGGTGGACTACTATATCTTACTGCTACTAGACCAGATATCATGCATGCAGTATGTTTGGTTTCCAAATTTCAAGCAGAACCTAAAGAAGCACATGTTACAGTTGTGAAGAAGATATTTAGATATCTAAAAATCACTCTAGATTATGGCCCGTGGTATCCTAAGGATACTGATTTCACTTTGAGTGCTTACACTAATGCAGATTGGGCTGGTTGTGTAGATGACCAGAAGAGTACAAGTGGTAGTGCATTATTTCTTGGAGGAACATTGGTTTCATGACTAAGCAAGAAACATGATTCAATTTCTTTATCCACTGCAAAAGCTGAGTACATTGCTGTAACATCTTGCTGCACATAAGTTTTGTGGATGAAGCAAACATTGAAGGACATAGGAGTGATATGTGATGATCCTATCCCCATATTTTGTGATAATACAAGTGCTATAAACATTTCCAAGAATTCTGTAATGCATTCAAGAACAAAGCATATATCTATCATATATCATTTCTTGAGAGAGAAGGTATTGAAGAATGAAGTTAGACTGGAGTATGTGCCTACAAAGGATCAAATTGTTGATATATTTACTAAGCCTCTTCTGAAGGATACTTTTGAGTATCTCAGGGAGAAGTTGGGGGTTACTGCCTCTCCTTCTTTGAACTAGGCGCACATGGAGGTGCATCAATCCAATGGATCTATAGATTCTTTATTTGTCTGGATTGATGTATAGGTCTACTCCTTAGGGGGAGTAGGAAGTTTCATTGTTGTAGTATGAGATGTATGGGTGCACTCCTAAGGGGGAGTGATCAGAGCTATATGGTTGAAGAATTATGAAAAATTCTTGTTCTTTTCCATTGATATCAAAGGGGGAGAGTGAGTCATGTGAAAAATAGTGAAAGAAAAAGGAGAGAAAGAGAGAGAGAGAGAGTATTGAGAGTGCATGAATGTTGTGTAGGCTATCTAATCTAAAAAAAAAAAAAGGAGGAAGTGGAAAAGAGATAGGAATGGATGTTATGCTGATAGTTTTCACATTATGTACTGTGACAAAAGAGGAGAATTATTTGCAAAAGTATGAGTGGTATGGTGGTGTTTTCATTAATGTTGTCATTGATGTCAACACAGTATAAGATGTTGCAGAGAAAAGAATCAAGTGATTGAAAGTTGTGCATGTATAGTTGAGATACTATAGAGATGTTGTGAGTACATGGAGCTATCTTTATGGTGTTGTAGATGTGTTGATATGATAAGTTACCAAGCACTTTTGAGAAATAGTGAAGTCAGAGTTGTGTGTGTTCAGAATGTGCTCTAGTTTGTGCTCCACATTTCTTATGTGTTGATCCTATGCTTGTACGGATCTAAATTTTTGTTTATGGGAATCTGTTGGTGATATATCCTAGATTATAGCTTTTGGTTTGATGTAGAGTGAAAGATGTGTTCACTGGTGTGTGAACTGGTTTGATAGAGTTGTTTTTCTGTGAACTGGGAGAAATATTCTGCTCCGCAGTTCTCCGCTGGTTTTTTGGTCTTGCGGATTTGGTAGAAGGCTTGTAATGATGTTATCTATGTTCTGACAAAAGTGTTCATGGTTTGGTGCTTCAGAAGATGAGTTTCAGAGTTTTTGTGTATGTCTATATAGTTTGAATGGATTAAGGAAAATTGTTCTATGTATGAAGGTTGTTGCATTTGTTGCAAATGAATCTGAAGGCATTTGAGATGTGTTCTAGTATATGGTAAAGTGTGTTATGTGGTCCGCATGCTATCTTCTCGTTGCAAAATTATGTACTTCAAATTTCATTTATGTTTTCAGGTTTGGCTGACCTGGTGTCTACACATCATGCAAAGGATAAGTATCAATTGAGGAAGTGTGTGATTGATCCAAGATGTTGTTTTGGGTCTTGGTTAAGTGTTGGTTTGGTCTGCTCTCATTCTCTTCCATTGTGAGAATGTTGAGTTTTCGACTTAATTTGAATTTGTAATAAGAAGTGTGTGTAGCTGACCTTGGAGAAAGTTTCTAAGGTTGAAGATGGTATAAATACAAGTCGAGATGTTATGGATTGAGGTATTAAGAACACCACAAGTTTGAGAAACAAGAGTGTGCGAAAGCTGTAAGAGACCCACACTTCCTTAATCCAACATTCACTATTTTTTTTAACAAAGTAAATCTCTTAATGTCTTGCTCAATTAGTTGTATACTCAGGAACTTCTATCCATACAGGATAGGCATCTATCCATCCGGGATATTCATCTAATGATACAGGTTATGTTAATGTCCATACGGGATCAAGACTCATCTATCCATACAGAATAGGCATCTAACCATTCAGGTTAGGTTAATGTCCATACAGGACCAAGATTTATCTATCCAAATAAGGTAGAAATCTAACCACATGGGTTACAAAATGCTCTGGCTAGAGGCTTAGACTCATCAGGACCATCAGGGTCATGAGTGACTCTCTAAAGACTACACTCCCCTACTAGGAGTGCACCGAGGTCGATGTCCTTAGGAGTATGTGAGATAATAATAAAAGCTTGAGTCCCGCCTCAGAATTTGGCCTAAAGCCTTAGGGAATCAAGCGAATCCATCCAGGATTCCTTCTGAGTATAACAAATAATTTCCAACTTCAACTTTAATATTTATTTGTCTTTCTTGAACTCAAGGTATCTTAGCAAGGCCAACAAGGTAAACATCCTTAACTAATCCTAAATTCCCATCCCGAGTGCCTGCGTACTAGGGACAACTCTGTCCCTAGACTGCCTACATACACCATTTTAGCATGGGATCAATGCGTATAATATGTAGTTCTATTTTCTAATCTATTGTTTGATGTAAACTATTTTGTGGGTACATGAACCTTTCTAGGGCCATTGCCTTGGACAATTTCTCTTTGGTTGCTACCCACATAAGGGAGCATATAAAGCATAATGATTTAGGGTGATCTTTTGCTTGTTTCCTAATTCATCTATGTCCTAAATTCCTATAAGTCACGTCACCCTTTCTCATTAAATAACAAATCATCAAAGATAAAATAATTAAAAAGTCAATTCACATGCCTAAACCCTATTGGGGTTTTCTATGATTTTCACTAGCGGATGTAATTCCATTATAATATTATCTTTTTAGATTATCAATCCAAGAGATATTTCCCACCCCTTGGATTTTAACTCCAAAAATGCTCCTTATTACTCCCCGGAGATTTATAGGGATGATTCCATAGATGCCATTGTTGCAACTTTATTAGGCTATAAGTGCAGTAACTCAAGCGCGACAAAATTACCCGTAAACGCGAGTCAGAGGAACCGTTAATATCAGACACTATTGGTTTTTTTGTTTTCCTCCTCTTATTTAAGTTTTCTATCTAAGAAGGAAATTAAAAGCATTATCAACAATAAGAAAAGTAGCTTGTGCACATAAACTAAATGGTAATATAAAAACTTTACACCTTCTTGCTAAGGAAGTAAAATTAAATGAACTTACTAAAAAGAAAAACTATTTATTCAAAGTGCATTTGCTAGAAATAAGTATTGAATCTACTTACATCCTATGAAAGTAAAACTTTTTGTAACAATGAATTGAATCATGAAAATAGTCAAATCCATTTGCAAAATAAAAACACTTATACACAATGTTAAATTATTCAAGATGGGTGATCTAATTCAGAGATGGTATGAATCTAATTGTATTGCAATGTTAGTATTTCCTAGAAAAGAAACTTGAATCTATTTGCATAATCTATGTCATAGAGAGATCTAATTAATGTAGTTTTGATTTAAATTGCATAACACTAATACTTTCAAGATGAATATCCATCTAAGAAAGCATAAATAATTCCAACTCAAGGAGACTTCATAGCATAATCTATTGTTTCAAGACAAAAGATTTATTAATTTTGATTAAATTGCATGAATAAATAATCCAACTAAAAAAGACTTGATTTTAATTGCATAAGTTATTTCACTAATGTCTTAAGATAGATAAACCAATACAATGTCTTAATCTAATAAGAGCCTTGATTTTAATTGTATAAGTTATACTACTAATGCCTCAAGATTGATGATCTATCTAAAGTAGGTTTGCATTAATTTGCATAAGTTTATTCTTGATAATATTCTAATAATTACATAATGATTTATACACTATGCCCTTGCTGTAATTTAATGAATCAACCTTGTTTTAAAAAGAATTGAATCTACTTGCATATTAAGGGAGAAAATTAATTTAAAGAATAACCATGACGTTGAAGGATTAAGTTTATTGTAAATTTACTAAATGATAACTATGATGTTGTGTTTTAAACCTTGAATCCCAAGGAAATAAATTTATTGCATGGAGAGAAAGTTTATTTGAAGAATAACAATAAATCTAAGAGTTAAGTTTGAGGCATAACAAGAAAACAATTTTAATAAAGGGATATTATTAATGCCTTAGATGGTATTTTGTTTGCATGAATTCGATTTTACTACTTACCATTTGGTAAAACATAAGCTTAAAATTTAATGTTTAATAGTCATAATTGTTATTATAAAATTTTAATTATTGTCATAAAGTTATAGTGTTGTCATAAGATATAAATGTTGTCATTCCTCTATTTTAAAATCTTCTATAACTAGGTCCATACTCATAGTTTATAATCATTTTATGAAGAAGAGAGGTATATTCTAAGTTCATTAATTATATTCAACAATAGCTAGTAATCATTTCCATTTTTTATTCAAAGGAAATTAAATACTATCTCATAGAACCATGGTTTGGACCAAATCTTCATCAATCATAGTTGTTAGTTAATTTGTTGTCTTACTAAATTAGGGTAACATTATTAAAATTAAGAAGTTCATAGAATTTCTTTAATAATTTGAATTCATTTAATGAATAAGCCCATCCTTTGATTGTTAATTAGACCAAATAATTTATTATTTAATCTATCCAATTGATACCCATTTTGAAAATTCTATCAATTTATTTATTTTCAAAGGACAATCTAATTTCAAAGTAAAAAAAAACTATTTTATTTATGACTTAACTAAATTAAAAGAATATTAATTCTTGTATATATATATATATTCAAAATTTAACTTAAAAGAATTAAATGTTATAAATAATTTTAATATAAAAACCCATATTATTAAACATATGTATTTAGATATATTTTATTTTATTTTAACAATAATAAAATAATAATGTATTTATTTGTAAATTTTATTTTATTAAAAATTAATTTATATTTGTAATGACATTAAAAAAATTAAAAGAAAAATTATTTCTTTGTAAATAAACATAGATGATAATAAATTTATTTATTTATATTTATTTAAATATATTGATTTAGAGATGAAAAAAAATAAAATAGGAAAATTGATTTCATTCTAGATTTAGTTTGGAAAAACAAAGAATGGTAAGAACAATAATAATAGATTGATTCTAACTTTATTTTAAAATTTGATTTTCACAAAAAAAGGATAGGAAAGAGAGTAATAGCTTGATTCTAACTAATTTTCTAGATTTAACTAGTTTTCTAAAAGAAAATCGAAAGAAAGGGAACCTGCATATTGATGGAGTTGCAACAAATATTCTTCCAAATCTTCTCCTTATGCCTTATTCAACTTTATTCTGCTTCCTTCAATCCTATCTAAAATCCTTTTTCAAAGTGATAGCATAAAGATAGCATTCATGTGTTGTTCATGAGAGAATAAATGGCCTCAATTTATAGACTTGAGGGGAGGTAAATGGAGGGTCAAGATTGAAGATTGATTCAATGGCTAGGATTGTTTGAGAAGATGGGGTTTGAATTGATAGCCTCACCTTGTGATAAGTGTCACAAGGAGAAGGATTTATAAATAGGCCCACATTGCATGGGGAGAGGAGCCAAGGGTGCTCACACATGTGTGAGCCCACCTTGGGAGAGGTGGATATGACAACTCCCCACACCTTTCCCAAAACCATAAAACTTATCACTCCTCTTTTAATGACTTTTTGGGGGTTCATAGTTTGTCCAAAAGGTCATATTATATTCTCAATAAGCTCCTCTCCCATAAGTATTCACCCTAGGGGTTCATTTTTACCCTAAATTCAATAAAACAAGCCCAAATAACCCTATGCAAGAGAATTCTAATTTTAAAATACAATTTTTAATTTGTGAGCACACCTTGGGTAGAGGAGATGTTGACATGTCTATGATATTTAAGAGAGAGGGTGGCTTGATAATGACATGTCTATGACATGTAAAAGAGGGGGGGATTTGACTATGTGTGCTCACACATGTGTGAGCACTCATGGGGAAGCCAAATGGCTCAAAGAGGAAAGGTCACATGCAGGGTGTGAACTCCCACACAAGGGTGAGTGGGGATGAGTTGTAAGGTGATAGTGACTTGTGCATGGAAGTCATATGTGTGGGAGATTAGAATGAATTTTAAATTTGAGAAAATAATAATGAATAATAATTAATAAATTAATTTAGGATTAATTGATTAATGGATTATGGAGGATAGTAAGATCTCCCTAATCTTGATTAATTAGATTAAATGATGTATTATATTAATTAATGTGACTTAGGAAAGTGGCTAATTTTATTAATTAAGTATAATGATAGATTGTGCTAATTAACAATACTTACGATAGGATGGGGCCACTTCTCACATAATGGCTTAATTTTTATTCAAAATTATTTTATTCCTTATTTTTCCATTTCTCCAACACCATGTGCTGAAATTATTAATGAAACAGTTATTTATTAATATTGTTAACTTTTATTTGTTCCTTTTTAGGAGTGTGTATTTAATAAGTTTTTTATGTCTTTTACTATTCTCTCACCTTCTTCACACAAATTAGTTGTATAAACCACCTAAGCAGATACTTCACACACAAAATTATACATATCTAAAGCTCTTTTAACAAAAAAGATTGATGATTATACAAATGCAAATGTATTTCAAATATAAATCAATCAATTACATTTTATCTCATCTAGTATCACAACAAGCATAGAAGAATCTAGCGTGAGAGGGAAGAAATATTTATGAGGGCATGGTAGCATTGGAACTCTGGTGTAGGAACTCTGAATAGATGTTTTCATTTTCTAAGGATGCAAGATACATTAGAGTGATTGATCGGAATTGAAATTTAAAAAAAATTATATATGTGTTGGAATACATCTGCATTGGAATCTGATAATGGCCTTAATCTTTCCTACATTTTTTGGCAATGGTGTAGACCTAGCATAGGGAACATAAGAGTTTGTAGAGTAACAGAAAAAAATGAGGTTAGTATAGTATCTTTTGTAATAGTTTGAAATATCCTCCTTCATGTTCCAAAGGAATGTTGTTGCTACTGAAAGCAGTGGTAGAAGAATGTTGATATTTTATTTGGAATTGGTGAGCACAATATCTTGCAAATCCATAGGGATTTAAGTTTCATTGGACAAATCAAGCTTTTGCAATACAAGTTGTTTGAAAGGCTTGTTGTTAGACATTCTTGTTATGGCATAAGTAAGGAAGTGAAACCAACTTCATCTAGGTAGTTTATTTTATTTTTGAAGTTTTTACCATTATGGAGATTGTAGTAGATAAATTAGATAAGTATTCTGGTTTTAATTTTCATACGTGGAAAATAAAAATTAAAATGCAACTCATGAATATAAATTTATGGGGAATAGTAAGTGGAAAAGAGAATCCACTTATAGATACAAATAAGTTACTAGATTGGAATAGTAGAGATGAAAAATCCAAGGCTATTAGTGGTCTTGCACTTTCTGATTTTGAATTACATCACATAGATTTGGTCAAATCATCAAAGGAAATTTGGGATGATCTCAATAATTTGTTTGGAGAAAAAGCATTTAATGAAAAGTTTTCTTTAAAACTTCAATTATTGAGATTCAAAATGGAAGATGGAATTACAATGTCAAATCATATATGTAATTTGAGGTCTCTCCTTAGGCAATTAGTAAAATTCAAGGCTTGAGTAGATGATGATGATTCTAGAGCTATATTGTTAAATAGTTTTCCTTCAAAGTATAGTAATGTTCTTTTTACACAGCCAAATAACCTCTCAAAATTTAGAAGATATGATTTCATATTTTTTAGTAGAAGAACAGATAGAAAATACAAAAGATTCAAAAGATCTTTCTCAACTAGAATTAAAGGCATTGTATTCACGGAGCAACAATAAAAGGTTAGGTACAAAAGAAAATTTATGTTTTTACTATAAGAAAAAGGAACATATAGTAAGATTTTGTAAAATTCGAGCTAGTGATCTTAAATGGAAACTCAAAGATCAATTAGATATAGGAAACTTTGCGTATATTTAGGATGAGGATTCTTCAAATGATAAAGTTATTTTTAATAACTTTTACTACATTAGAGATGCGGATTCATCGGATGACAAAGCTATTATTAATGAATCTTCTAGTGTTGGTGGTTTTAATCTTGCATTAGTACTATAAGTCTTTATTTTATTGGAGGCTATTGGCAATAGAGGATGGTGGAATTTCCATCATCTCAAGTTAGCTTCTCACTTTGAGATGATGCTTTGTATGAGAATAATTTTTGGTTTTATTTTATTCCTTGTCCTTGTTATTGCTGATAGGTTTAAAGATACATGTATTGTAGAAGCTTTATTTCTTTTGGAGACAAGCAAGGAGCTTGGTGAAGAGCCGAGGCATGGATTTCCGTATCCCGTGATAGTTCACAATACTATGAGCAAGGCATTACACTCTTACTTAGAGGGTGGCTGTCTAGGCAATTATGGTTTGGATTAAGGGTAATACCTTTATGAGAGTCAAAGAGACAAATTGGAGGGTGCTTGTCTAATAAATTTGGTCTATAATTCAAAAGGTTCATGGGAGGAAGAGCTTGGGAATTCAGCTCAGAGCTTTTGGAGGAGCTCCACTAGACTTAAGATTTATTTCTTTGGAAGGAAAATTTACTCAAGAATGTATACACATTTTTTAATTAGCAAGTTTTTGTTCCCTTGGAAAGGTGAATAAGAGCATTTAGGGGTTACATTTATAGGAACAATATAGTAATGGGGGAATGTTAGTCGGTATATAGTATAGAGTTATGCAACTACTCTAATAGTTTCTCAACCACCCCACCAACCCCTCTATGCTTAGCCTTCCTTTCTATAAATGCAGATATATTTAAAATATAAATCAATCAATTACATTTGCTCTCATCTAGTATTAGAGAAAGTGTAGAAGAATCTAGCATGAGAGGAAAGAAAGATGCTTGAGGGCATGAGAACATTGGAACTCTATCATAGGAACTCTGAATAGATGTTTTCATTTTCTAAGGATGCAAGATCCATTAGGGTGATTCATTGGCACTAAAAATAATAATAGATGATATCTACATTGGAATACATCTGTGTTGGAATCTTATAATGGCCTCAATCTTGCCTACATTTTCCAATGATGGTGTAGAATTGGCATAAGGAAAATAATATTTTGTAGAGAAACGAAGCAGAAAATGAGGTTAGTACAATATTTTTTGTAATAGTTGGAAATAGCCTCTTTCATGTTACAAAGGAATGTTGTTGCTACTGAAGGCAATGGTAGAAGAATGTTGATGTTTTATTTTGAATTGGTGAGCACAATATTGTACAAATCTATAGGGATTTTTAAGTGCCATTGTAAAAATCAAGCTTTTGAAATACAAGTTATTTGAAGGGCTTGTTGTTGTGACATATATTTTTGCACCCATTTCCTTGCTAACTCTCTTAGGGTTTTTCACTTAGAAGGAGAAAGATGGGCCAAAAATGCTTATATTACATTCAAATTGAATGCAAAATGGATGGAATATGAATGAAATATGCCTAAATGTAATGTTTGAATGCAAGAAACTAATAAAATTTATTGACTAATGAATAGAGACTAAAGGAAAACAACTTGTTTGAAAACACATTGTGTAATGCAACAATGAACTAGGAATGAATGCAAAATTTAACATAAATGAATCAAA
>VDFB02191447.1:0-12433 GCA_007258455.2 Sequoia sempervirens
CTCGACCATAGAGTTCAAATGCGGTCGGCGTGATAAGGCATTAGCCACAATGTTTTGTGTCCCTTTGACATAAGCGATGTCAAAGTCGTATGATTGCAACTTACTAACCCACTTCTGCTGACGATCATTGAGATCCCGCTGCCCTAGGAAATGCCTCAAACTATTATGATCCGTCCTGACAACAAACTTGCTGCCCACAAGATACTACCTGAATTTGGCCAATGCATGCATAATGGCCAACATCTCCTTATCATAAATACTATAGCTCCTCTCCGGACCCCGCAGTTTCCTGCTCTCAAACGCTATCGGATGTTTGTCCTGCATAAGGACTGCACCAATTCCCTCACCTGATGCATCACACTGTAGCCCAAATAGTCATTGAAATCTGGCAAAGCCAAAACTGGACAAGTAGTCATTAACTGTTTGAACTTTTCGAAACAATCTTGTGCCTCTAGAGTCCAAACGAATGCCCCTTTCTTCGTTAAATCCGTAAGGGGTGCTGCATGCCGTGAATACCCACTGACGAATCTGCGGTAGAACCCACACAAGCCCAAAAATCCTCTAAGCTGAGTAAGGTTCTCAGGTATCGGCCACTCGATGATAGCCCTGACCTTGTCAGGGTCTATACGCACTCCCTCTGCACTGATGATGTGACCTAAGTACAACAACTCTGTCATTCCCAAATCACATTTGGATTCCTTGGCATATAAGGATTCCCTGCCAAGGATATCTAATACGACATCTAGATGGTCGATATGCTCACCCCATGTCTTGCTGTACACCAAAATGTCATCGAAGAAAACTAGCACAAACCTCCTCAGTTGTGATTGGAAGACCTTGTTCATAGTGGATTGAAATGTAGCAGGTGCATTGGTCAGCCCAAATGGCATAACCACAAACTCAAAGTGTCCACAATGGCAACGAAAGGCTGTTTTCTCAATGTCCTGTTCCCTCACACGGATCTGATGGTACCCTGATCTCAAGTCTATTTTTGAAAAACAATGGGCACCATGTAGCTCATCTATCAACTCATCAATTCGAGGAATAGGATACCTGTTTTTGATTGTCCTTTTATTCAACAATTTGTAATCAATGCACATCCGCAAGGTACTATCCTTTTTCTTCACTAACAGAATGGATGAGGCAAATGGTGACTTGCAAGGCCTGATATGTCCCTTAGCAAGCAGCTCCTTAATAATTTTTTCTATTTCATCCTTAAGCCACTTAGGTTGTCTGTAAGGTGTGACAATCACGGGCTTAGCGCTTTCCTCCAACTTGATGATGTGCTCAATACCACGGTTTGGTGGTCGGCCAGGTCGAATCTCACTGAACACCTTAGCATGTTTAATCCTCAACTCTTGTATATCTAGATGATATACTGGGGTTTGCTGCTTCTCTTGTGATGGCATCATCATACACCCGGCTGCCCACTCAATCATGTCTTGTCGCATGAGTCTCTCCATTCTACTGAGAGATATCATTTTGAAATTGCTATCTCAGATGGCTTTTAACACATGACTCCTCTAGTCCACCTTGAATCTCATCTCCATATCATGAAGGTTAAGGGTAAACTCTCCAATGTCATGAAGCCATTTCATCGCTAGAACCATATCAGTGTCTCCCATATTCACCACATAGAAATCTGCCTTAAAGTCATAATTATTTAATCGCATAGGAAGATCTGCAATCATCCTATTGCACTTGAGAGTGTAGCCATCCGCGACCTTCACTCTTATGCCCTCAAATTCTTCGGTCTGAATCCCACGCCTTTTAACCAACCTTGCATCAATAAAATTATGCGTGGCACCTGTATCCAATAAAGTAATGATCTTTTTCCTAGCTAAGACCCCTTGCATTCTGAAAGAGCCCTCTTGCTGTATGCTAGTGAGACATGCTTCTTGCAACTTAACTTCCTCCTCCGTTTCAGCGTCATTTTCAACCTCATTTTCAAAATTTTCCACCTCAAATTCATTGTGTTCAGAGTGTTGGTCTGATTTTTCAGATTCAAAATCCTCATAGTATGCCCATATTATACGGCTAGCCTTGCCCTTAGGTCTTAGGGGACAGTCGTGGTTTGCATCATAGGGTCCTTTACAATAGAAGCATAACTTCTTCTTGCGCAAGTCATCGATGGTTTCTTTGTCTAATGGGGCTGCTGATTTCCCTTTAAAATCTGATTTCTCATTCTTCTTAGAGAATGATTTTTCATCCCTGTATGAAGAGGATATTTCGGCTAGAACTGCTTCGGGAGCCGCAAGTCTCGCTAGACGCTTACACATCGTACCTACTGCAAATGGGGACTCCCCTAATTTTGGCTTTGCTTTTGGTTTCCAGGTTGGTTGATTTTTGTTGTTGTCTCTTCCTCGCCTTTCTCCGCCATTGAGCTTAAACGCGAAATGTTGGCCAAGTCTAAAATTAGGGTTTCCATTTTCCTGGTCAGTCCGAGGTCAAGTAAAGTGAGAAAATTGAAAATTAAAAGACTAACATTGTTATCAGTATGCTTCCAGCAGGTTTCCAGCCAGTTTTCATCGAGTTCCAAGGTACTTACTATTTTTAGTAAGTGTGAAATTCAGGGCAATTTGTCAGCTATTTTGAGATTCCAATCATCACACGGCATTCAGGGTATATTAGACTGCTTGCATGCCAAATTTGAGCGAAAACGATAACTTAATTATTTTTAGCAACCGGCTCCCCATCGTAATTTCCGTGGTGCGATGTAGAGGATTTTCTTTGCATAACCAGATATTCCTTCCTCGGGTTTCGAGACCTCTCAGCGACGCGTAACATGCAAGCCGACAACCACTTTCGTGATCCAGCCCGGCGGCTATTTTAGGGTTTGCATGTCGAGGTTTCTTTTACGTCACGTGATCTCGATGGTTTTCCGAGCTTCGCGATGGTGTGATATGCAAACAAGGATTTCACCTCGCGAAGGAACTTGCTATTTTAGTGTGTGTGTCCCGCGGTACCGCTTCCCAGCTAGCTTCAGATCAATATTGATCGCAGCTGCCACGTAAAACGAGCAAACGGAGATCTTTTGATAATGCATGCAATGCAAATTAGGTTTCAACTCGGAGCCTAAAAATAGGTGGCATCAAAGTCAAAAATCTTCAAAACCGATGTGTTCATCGCTGATCAGCATCCTTCCCTGCTTATCCGGCCAGGAAATTGGTCAACGGAGTAATTTACTATTTATAAGCTTCAAATCTGTCTACTAAAAATAGTGTAACCGGGCCAGATGCACGTTGTCACCTAATCGTGCCACGTGCGTGGTGAGGAGCAATCTCATTCAAATTTCAACTTGATCGGAGCTTGGGAGCTACTAGAAACATGAGCTTACTATTTATAGTAAGCCACCTTCAGAAACAGGCTATAAATAGCAGGGTGACTAAAAGTGGCAGTGCCGACAAGTTGATAAAGTTGTGAAGAAGCTATGTTTTGAAATTCTTCTGCTGATCCGAGCTCCGTGAGGCTAAATTCGTAGAGAACTTACTATAAATAGCAGGCACGAAGTCGGGCGAAGATGACAAAACTTGTCTAAGTCCTGAGTCTCGGCCCAGCTATTATGCATAGGGAAAATGCTTCAGCCTTGATGAGAGGAGGCGCGGGAAATTTTTGAAATGGTGTTCATCCTTCACAGTAAACAGCGCCCAAGGCAGAAAGTCAAACAAAAAGTCAAAGTTTCTTTATCCCGCAGTTAGCAAAATGCTCTAAAAATGAAAGAAGGCTGGGTGCCAAAATTTCTAAGGCATGAAAACTACCACCCTCAAAATGCTCTATCCCGCAAAGAAGGGGTGAAATGCGCTCAAAAGACAAGGTGGTCAAAGCAAAGTCAAACGTTTTCATCCACCAACAAGAGCAAAATGCGCCCAGATTACAAGCTTATCCTGTAGCAGGGGCAAAATGCGCCCAAAGTCATGCATGTGAAGACGAAATTTGGAAGCTGAAGAGTCACTCTTGAGGCGCTGGAAAAGTTCATCCACTAGACACATCAAAATGCGCTCAAGGGGAGAGAAAGTCAACAAGGTCAAAGCTTTTCATCCTTCCCCAAGGCCAAAATGCGCCCACATGCTAGTAAGAGGCCAAAAAAAATTCTAAGTACAAACTCGTCCTCCTCCATAGGCAAAATGCGCCCAAGCAAGGAGGGAGTCAACGAGGTCAAAGTTTTTTATCCTCCTCAAGGGCTAAAATGCGCCCAAACTTGTGCATGTCAAGACAAAAGATGGAAGGCGAAGAGTCATCCTCTTGCTAGGATCAAATGCGCCCATGTTTGGATTGTAAGTGGTAAATAAAAGTGGTAAATAAGGTGAAAATTTTGCCAAGGCGTGGTGAATTCAAGGTGAAAGCTTGGACGTTATCCTCCATCATGTGTAGAATGCGCCCAAGGTGGTGGGCCTTAGATAAATTTTGCTAGGCGTGATTTTCTCCAAGTATGTAAGGCGCCTAAGATGATTTTTTTAAAATATTTTGAAGGCGTTGGAATTTCCCAAATGTGATATGCGCCAAGAGTAAGGGAGTTATAAGGTGTTAGAAAATTGCCTAGGCGTGATTTTTAATTTTTCCTCAAAGTGTGCTATGCGCCTAAGGTGGAGTATAAGATGAAGTGGTGAGAATTTCTTCTAAGGCGTTGGGGCTTCAAATAAATATTTTTCCAAGTGTGAAGTAAAATGCGAAGTGGTGGATAGAAAAATAAAATGTGCCAGGCACCTCTAAAAAAATTTTCTAAGTAAGTTGATTTTCCCTCGCAGGCAGGATGATCAAAGTTGAGTAAAAATAAAATTTTTTTAAGGAAAAATTTTCGAAGTGATTCAAAAATCTCTAAGGCACAAAATATTTTTCTCCCTTAGAAAATTGCCTAAGTCTGGAGAGATGATGGAATTTTCCTTGAAACACAGATGAACCGCCAGGGATGAGGTCAGTGATTGCCAGCTGCACAAGATTGATAAAAAATTTCCAAGTCAGAGCAAAATTCTCAGAGGGGATCGAAGAACGAGAACAAAGTTGTTGAAAGAATAATTTTCCAAGGTTCAAAATTCAGAGAAATAAAATGAACTCCGCTCTCACGTGGCACCCATGGGTCTGGCGCGCGCCTGGAGAATTCTTTCCTCGGGTATCAAGATTATCATGAGGAGTTGATTTTTAAGGTCTCCATGTACTTATTCTAGAATTTTGGGATGAAGATTTTAAGTTGGCACTGTGTTGATGTATTTCCTATGGGAAACTTGGAAAAATTTTCAAGCGCAAAACAAGAAAATGTGTTTTCAAGGTGAAATTTCCATCGCATGGAATTTGAAAGAAACTCATTTTAGGTGAATTTGCTTCAATCCTTCGTGGAGATAGTTTACTTGAGCCAGAAATGAATAAAATCGAGGTTATCAGAGCTCCAGCAGGTGAAATGAATTTCTCAAAGATGAAGTTTGTCTAAGGCATGAACTTGAACGCAAAGTTGGCGATGAACGCTTGAAAGTTGGAGCGTGAGGATCAGGTGAGTGAGTTAAGTTTATATCATGAAGTATTCTAATACCCATCTCCTTGCTTGTTTTGCAGGAGAAATGTTGAGGCCAGAGCACGATGACTTGAAGTGGAAGCACGATGAAGATGAGTTTCAACTTCGAAAGGAAGAAGTTGCAAGAAATTGGCTAAGTGTTAACTCAAGTGACAAGGATGAAGATCCTCAAGTGGAAGAAGTCAAAGAACAACGCCAAGAAAGAAGATCGAGAACAATGTGAACGCGTCTACAAATGGAATCTTCTAGAAGGATGATGGTGGACATTATGGCGCATTTATTACCCCACTCTCCTCTGTGGCGATTTTTAGGGCAATATTATTTAGGGTTGAGGTGGCACGATTTTGGCCACTCTATTGATTGTAACCCTAGCCGCCTTTTGGGACTCTGGCTAGCTATATAAAGGCAGAGTCCCCCTACCTTGTAATCTAATAGGGGTAGATAGTACGTGAGAGAAGAATAGAATAGACATAGAGTAGAGGGACAACTTCTAGGAAGTAGCTTAGCATTGTAGAGCATTTTGCATAATTTGAGAAGAGAGAAAGTTTTCCCTTTGAAAACTTTTGAGGAGATTGTTGTGTAACACATTTTATGATAATAGATCTTTTCATTGATGATGGAATTCGTCTTGTCATGAAATGCTAGCAAGGTTTCTTCTTCCTTTCGTATCCAAGTAGCTTAGTTCATGCAAAGTAGCTTACTTCGGTGTGTGGTGTTTTATTGAGATAGCTTCGCTTTATTCCATACCACTAGCGGCTTGTTGATGATAAGTTCTCCTTGTGTGGTCAACTGGACATTATCTTGTGTTTAACTTCTTCAGCTTGTGGGATTTATATGCTTATATGCTGCTGTGGGGATGGTATGCATGTTGAGTCATAATTTGAACATCTTTTACATTTCCTTTGAAGATTGCACCGATTTTGCTGGAGGTCAGTCCGGGACGGAGGCTAGGTGAACTGGTTGAAGTCTGTCTGCTGAAGCCCACATATCCCCGTGATGAATAATAGAACATAAAACTTCTTAGGGCCTCTACACCTCTTTTAAATTCAGCCTCATTCCCCGTTAGGAATAGAGGGAAACCCGTGACTTCATAGATAAATCTTCGAAAGACGAATTCCTTTCTCCACACAACACCCCGTAAGTCCCCTTTGAAATACCAAAGAAATCACATCGAGCCAACCGAGCTCTATTCGCATTAAAGGAACCTTTTGGAGTTAACGCATGAACTTTCTTGCAATCTTAGCATGGAATACTTTGATCAAGAGAGAATAGGAAGCTGCTGGTAACTTTATTCTCAAGAAAGGGCCATAAAAAACACATCAATAGTCAATAGTTCCATGCTTCTCGCCTTTCTCATAGCCTCCTGTAGGGTTGGGGGATCAAAAGCTTTGATCCAACCTCTCAATGGTTCCGATAGACCTTCGAGGAATAATACAACCAATCTTCTTTCTGATATGTTGGGAACCATGACTGATAACTGCTGGAAATCACCTATATATCCTCAGCTCTCCCAACTGGCGGGTTAGAGCTGGAGTCTCTAAATGCATTTCAGTCTTTCTTCAGCCAATCGTCCACAAACTCTTGGTAAGAGGTGATGCGGTTATGCTGCAACATGACCATCCCATGATACCACCAATCATGAGCTACTCCCTCCAAGTGTAAGGTGGCATACTTAATTGCATCTATCTCTGCCATGGGTCGAAGGCTCAAGAAGGTGTCCAAATTATGAACCCAAGACTGAGCTGTAACCATCCCACTGCCATCAAATGTAGGAAACGTGAGTTTGTTGGTGGCATGCATAAGGTCACTATGTTGATCTCTATTTTGTCCTCTTGGTCTCCGGTTCGGTCTCTCTGTAATGTTCTATTCTTTGACTCATAAACCTGTCAAAGCTTAGGCGTTCCCTCACCTGAGGTGTCAACAACTGCCACTCATCATTTGCGGCCATCATATCATCCGCAAACATTGGTTCACCAACTTCCTCGACATTCACCTCTTCTCCTTCATTTCTCAAAAAGGTAGGTCGTGTTGGCCTATCTGCAGTACGTGAAGGTACTCTCTAAGCCCTAGGAGTTCCAACCACACTCCTATTGTCCTCCGGCTCACGATTCTGTCTTCCAAGAGGATTCATTTGCTGTAACATTGTTGTAAGTGCCCGCAAAGCATCTACGACCTGCTGCTGTCCTATTGCCATATTTCTCATAAGCTCTCTCGCTTCTCTTTCTTCATTGTTCTCCTCATTTCTTCTTTCGTTTCTCGGTGGACCTTCTTCTTCCCTGTCACCCATTTCTATTACTGGTATGCCTTCAAACAGTTTATCCTCTTGCCAATTGTCTACTTGCTCTGCCCTTCTGCGAGTGTAGTACCTAGTGTGACTTCTCATGTGAAACTTTGACCCTCCAGGATGGCAGGATTAAGGCTCTGATACCACTGTAGAGAACCACCCCTCTGCTGATTGGGTTTCACTGTGATTTTGTAGGTCTGATATTTTTGGTTTTCAATTGGTATTCTTTCTTTTTTTTGTGTTTTTGCTTTTGATGCTAATAATGCTGAAGTTACTAACTATCATATACATACAATAGGAACTTGAAATAAACTAATCTACTGAGTTAACTCGAATAATGACTCAATTTAGTAGCCCAAGTTGTTTTCTTCATTACATAATAGATTGCATACAACATATAACATACATCTTTTCAAAAGCTAGCTATATCTTATACTAAACTAAAACTTACAGCCATATAACACTGTGAATAGTGTTTTGCTACAGTAACAAACCCCAATGAAATGCTTACAACTTTTGAATGACAAGCTTCTCCCACCAAAAAACGAATTGGAGGGCTTCCTAGGGTAAGGGCGCCTCTTCTTGAAGTGATTGCAGCCTCACTAAAGAGGCGTTTCTTTTCTTTTTGCTGATTCAAACCCTCATAAAGGACAGCTGGCTGTAGCTTTCCAAAAACAGTCCAAAAATCCTTCAAAATGCAAGCAGCTCCTTGGTAAATGGAAATGGAGTCTATGGCAGTCCATAAACCACTCAAATAATGCTCGAAATAACCTTTAACAACAAACTATGACTCCAAATGAAGCATCCAAACTCTGATCAGCAACCTTAGGGTGGTATTTTACACCCTCAAGCAGCTCATAAATGAACAACAAGCCCCTTCCAGGCTCACCCACTGCAGAAATTAGGAAACCCTAGTTTTCCCTCTCTCCCAAACTCCAAACTCACAAGCCAAAGCAAGAAATAACTCCAAGCATGAGGGGGTCGAACTTCTCTCTTTGCCTTTTATAAATTTTCATTGAAAAGCACTATTCATAAAGTGAGCACTATTCACTTAAGCTATGACATTTTTTCACTTTATGAATGAATAGTAACTGAAAAATATAAAGTGCCCCCCTTTTTTAAAAGACACATGGTCCCTAGGCCAAAGAAGGTGAAATAAAGAATTTGGATCATAATTTTAAGCACAAATATCCGTAAGCGCTGAATTCACCCCATCGCATGCGCGGATATCAACAACGCCATTTAGCGACCCAAAGTGCCCGTTCAAGTGACCACTATCCGAAACCATTAGCCCTCTGAGGGTTGGCCGTGATAGATGTTGTGACCTTACACCACCTGTCGCCCATTCAGAGATGGGGACCCTAAATTTTGCTCCATTAGGTCTTTGGCTTGGGTTTTCTCTCTTTCTCCCTTCTGTCTCTTTTACGATGTCGCCTTTGAGGGGTTTATTTCGTCCGGTAAGTTTAGTATGGCCGACCAAAGTCAGAAAATTAGGGTTTCCTTTTTCTGGTCAATCTGAGGTCAAACGAAGTCAATAAATTGAAAATTGAACTTAACATTGTTATTAGCATGCTTCCAGCAGACTTCCAGTAAAATTTCATCAAGATCTGAGGTACTTACTATTTTTAGTAAGTGTGAAATTGAGCAATCGTATTTTGAGATTAAACGATACGCTATATTGAGTACAGCCAGTACGCTCCACATGTAAAATTTGGCCAACGGACAACTTACTATTTTTGGCGGTCCGACCCTCGGGACAAATTTGACCCAAATCACGAGTTTTTCTTTGCATGTTGGCATTTTCATACAGGTTTCCGAGACAACCAGCGATGATATAACATGCAAAGCCGAGATGACCACTTCGAGTTTCAGTCTTGCGGGGCTATTTTTAGGGTTTTGCATGTCGAGGTTCTTTGCATGTGATTTGATTCTGATGGGTTTTTGAGGAAACTTAGCGATGGTATGACATGCAAGCAGCGATTCTCACTTTCGATGAGAACTTTCTTTAGCGGTGTGTCCGGCCGGTAGCTTCAATGATTCGAATCGCGAGCGTCGCCGCGCCACAAAAGCAGTGGGAGATCTTTGATGCATGCGGCGAATTAGGGTTTCCAATTTGAACACGAAAGAGGAGTCAAAAGTCAAAATTTTTGAAAACCCGATTGTAAACCACCAGCGATCGGCGATCGCCAGGGTATGGTAAGAATTTCAGTCAAGCGAACACCTGTTATAGTAAGTCAGATTTGAAACTGGCTAAAAATAGTAAATTGAGAGCATGCATCGATTATTAAACCCGATGAGACCGCGTGGTGAGGAGCACCTCATTCCAGACTTTGGTCAATGGGCGATCTGGAAGTGGCAGAAGCAAAAGAGGTTACTATTTATAGTAAACCACCTTCAGAAATAGGCTAAAAATAGCAGGGTGACCAAAAATGGCAGTGTCGACAAGACAACAAGGCTATGAGGATGCAGTGTGCAAAATTTCAAATCGTTCCGAGCTTCAGAGATGCAAGTTTGGAAGACTTACTATAAATAGCAGGGCATGAAAACTGGCGAAACAAGAAAAAAATTCTAAAGTCTGAAAATTCAATCCTGCATCTATGGCAAAATGCGCCCAGGTGAATGAGGAGGCAAGAAAATTTCTAAGTATGAGCTCGTCCTTCATCAGGGCCAAAATGCGCCCAAAGGAGAAAAGTCAAAGAAAAGTCAACGAAGTTTATCTTGTAGGCATAGCAAAATGCGCCCAAGGGAAATTGGAGGAAGGTTGAAAATTTTCTAAGTGTAGAAATCCGCCACCCCCCTCAAAATGCGCCCATCCTTCTCAGGGGGTGAAATGCACCCAAGTTGCAAGGAAGTCAAAGCAAAGTCAAAGTTTTTATCCTCCTCAAGAGCCAAAATGCGCCCATCCACCAGCTAGCCTAAAATGCGCTCAAGGTAAAAGGGAGTCAACAAGGTCAAAGAAATTCGTCCTCCTCAAGGGGTGAAATGCGCCCAAGTACATGCATGTGAGGACAAGAAGGTGAAGATGAAGAGTCATCCAGTACACATGCCTAAATGCGCCCAAGTTGGGGTGTAAAAAGCGAATGAGGATGGTAAATAAGGTAAAAGGTGAGTGAGAATACCTCAAGGCGTGGTAAGGGTGGTAAATGCTAGGCGTTTTCCTTCATCTAGCCTCAAATGCGCCCAAGGTGGTGGGTATTGGAATAATTTCCTAAGGCGTGGTGAGTGATATGTGTGAGGTGGTAGAAATAAATTGTTAAGGCATGATTTATTTTTTTTTAAGAAATCTCTCCCCTCAAGTGTTATGCGCCTAGAGTGTGGAGTGAAGTGTGAAGTCAAAACAAACTTGCTAGGCGTTGAAAGTGCAATGTATTGAAAATATTCCAAGGTGGTGGAAATAAAATGCTAAGTGTGCTATGCGCCTTAAGTAAAGTATAAGATGATTTTAAAATTTCTCTAAGGCGTTGGAATATTTTCCTAAGTGTGGAGTTAAATACAAAATGGTGAGTGGCAAATCAAGTGTGCCAGGCGTAAACGAAATTTTTCTAAGTGAAGTTGATACTTTTCTCACTGGCAGGCAAACAAAATTTTCTATGGCAAATTCTCAGAGTGCAGGATGATTAAAATATTTTCTAAGGCAAAATATTTTCTTCTTAGAAAATACGCCTATAGCTCAAGGTGGTAAAATTTCTCAGAACACCAGCAAATTTTCTCAGAGATGAAGTCAGAAGACGATGATAATGCAAGATGATTCAAGTTCTTCAAGAAGCTGGAGCAACACAGAATGATCACAGGCGAAGAATGAATTTAAAATGGTGAAAATAATATTTTTCTAAGGTTCAAAATTCAAAAATTAAATGAACCCGTTCGTTGGGTACCCATGGATTTGAAGCATTCTGAAGAAAATCCTCTTCTGGGTACTGAACATTTGCGATGATAGATGGATTTCCAAGTCTTCCGCACTTCGCCAACACTTTTTCAGTGAAGAATTTAATCAGTACTCAAATTGCGAATTTTCCTAAAGGGAGAATTTAAAATTTTCTAAGGCAAAGATGAATAAAATGTGTTTTTAAAATGAATTTTCTTCGAATGATGAATTTGAAGTCAGTTGCCTAGATAATTTCGGTTGAATTCTTCGAGGATGAATTTTCCAAAGATGATGAAGAGTTAAAATTCGAATTCAAGTGACAGAGCTCCGGCTGGTGAATTAAAAGGATAGATTTTAAATTAGATTTTTCGAAAACAAATTCAAAGATGCCAGTCAAAGTCAAGTTTCTAGAAGAGCAAGATTCCCGATGCCCAGAGACAAGTGTCAGAAATACCAGAGAGGGAAAATTCGAATTCTTGAAGTGGAGTAGTGGAAGTTTAATGCACTGGCTAAAATTAACTTCTTCTAGAATTCGAATTTTAGCTATAAAATGAACAAGTTTCTCACTTGTTTTCACAGCTGAAGAAGTCGAATTTGCTCTAAGTGAGGCATTGCAGTGAATTACTTGAGGAGTCCAAAGTTTTGGCCAAGTCTGGAGCTTGCTGTGATTGCTCAAATCTGCAGTTGAAGGGGACGCCTTGAGTTGCTAGAGAGGTGCCTTTGCTGAGGTCTAGAAGTGCGCACTTGCTGATTGCTAGAGTCTGATTTGTTGCTGAAGTTG
>VDFB02191448.1:0-18251 GCA_007258455.2 Sequoia sempervirens
TGATAACATTGACCTCTCTCTTAGCTATCTAAATATACAATTCTTTTTTCATTTTGATTTAGTTAAGGTTTTGATCCATGGCTTCTATTGTAAATGCCTCCGTTTTTGGTCAAAAACCAACATGTGCTAGTTTTAGGATATATTTTTACTCGTTCATTGAAACGCGAAATAAATTACATTTTTTGAAACTAGACTCCATTCTACACATGATAAAAAAAATCAATTTTTGATTAGTTCTCAAAAATTTTAGGGGGGAGCATGCTCAAATTTTAGCTTTTCAGGATAAATCCACTTTGAATATTCATAAAATATTATATATTCATTAAAAAAATCATCTAAAAGAAAGAGGATAAACTACACAGTGTTAGCTAATTTCTCACTATTGGGATTTTTGAAATTCTAAAAAAAAGTTAATCAAAAAGGGGGGAGCCTTCAGGCACTATGTTGTTTTTTTTGATAAAAGAAGGACCTATTTTGGGCCCCCCCTTTTTGAGACCCTTAATCTTCATTAATTTCAAAAAAAAATAGTAGCTTAGAAACTGGACTCATAGCACTTGAACTTTTGTTCTTGCTGCATCTTGAAATTTTGAGCGTAACTATCTTCATTTTCTCGTGCAAATAAGATTTCGTTGATTTCAGAAAAAAGTGGCATCTTAAGAGCCAAAATTGTGTCACAGATACATGCACTTACCTAGAAGGTTAATTATTACCCACATGAAAGCAACACCCTCTACCGGGCATTAGAGAGAAGGGAACAATTACCAAGACAAAATTAAACCATCATGAAAATGTGATGATATGATGACATTTTCCAAAAAGAACAAGCTTACTATGGGAAGCACATAAAGGATACATAATAAATCAAGAAAGGCTTACATATAAGATACAAATTTTTAGACACACAAAGAAAAAAATAGGTTCTCTAAGAAATAATTATTAACTAATGCATGCTTAAATAAAAAAGCTAAATATAATTAAAAGTTATCCAACAAGGAACATGATGAGCTCTGAAAACAAGTATAAACCTAGAGGCCTGCACAAGATGAGCAGGAGATGGGCTTCCTCTAGCAACCTCATCATTACTATTTATACTTAGTCTTATTAATGACAAAAGTAGAAGCAAGGGAGGATGATTTCCCAATAAGCAAGCCTTTGGCACCTTTGCCAATAACCATTGTGTTTGTGGAAGCTTTGTATAGACTTGGGAGCTCCTCTAAATGATCTTTTTTAGATCTTACTTGACACCAACAACTTACTTGTTACCCTTATTAAAAATTAGCCAAACAGGTTTAAAATTTAAGAAATGAGGAACCATCTTCCATAAATGTCAAGACAAACGTAATTGAGAATTATAAAGATTTGGAAAATGAACTGCTTATTCAACTTAAATTAAGTATTAGAAGAACACTCCATGCTTGCCACAACAAGAGAAGCAGTAGCTAAGTAATTAACACCTCACAATATAAAGTGGAAAGTCATAGATTCAAGACAAATGTTATGAGCTAAAAAGAATTTAATTTAATTTTTTATTACTAATGCACTAAATAAACACAACCTAAACAACTATAATTTATATTTTCTACAACCAATTTTTACGACCTCCCACCATGTTTGTAGCCATTTTCATTTCTCATCCTTATAATACTCTAAAAAATGTAAAATAATAACACTATAAATCAATAAAAAAATGCCATAAATTTCTAAGTTGGAGCATTCTCAATTTAATTGTTCTCAATAGGTGAAATTTTCAGTCAATTAGCTGGATGATAATTCATTTCAAAAATATTTTGAACTATAAAATTTACATCTTTACTTAAAAAAAAAATTTCTTGAATTAAAAAAACTAATCACTCGTTAAGCAATACCGGTTACAAGAGTATTGACCAACGGTAAAAACTAAGTTGAGTTCTACAATGGAAGCACAATCTAAAAACATCAACTTAAATCTGGGCGATGCACGGTAACGAGCAGTCGGGCAGTCCAAAAATATCACCACGAGGAAAGAGGAACAGAAATCCTTGTACCTTGTACCTTAGTTTTCTTGTTTACCAGAAACCTAGGAACATTTTAACCAGCAATACTCTTGCAAGTTTAGGCGAATGCTACAGGGAAAGTTATATTTAGTGCGCGTGCTGACGACCATTACCGAATCTGTGTGTCAATTAGTTTAATCTCTGTTAAATTTCAGATCCCGGGAAGAAAATCCTAAAACGCAGATGCCTTCGGATTAAATCCTAAGCGAGAAGATATATTGCTTGAAGAATTACAGTTTGGAGCTGAAACCATAAGGCTCTGTTCTAAGCGGCGCCCGAAGTCCTCATAAACGCTTGCACCAGAATTTCGCAGCTGAAGTGAAATATTTCAGAGCTGTTAGCTCATTTATTTCATGGCGAATGGCATAGCCAAAACAAACATAATAACACCACAATTTATGCCTCGTCCTTTCCATAATCCTCTCAGGTGTGTGCAGCTAAATTTTAATAGTCGTTCTTGATCCTCATTTGATATTATGCACTCTAATATCGGACCTCTAAAAAAAGAAAATGAAAAAAATTCAGGCGTCCTGAGCTGATAAGTTTACGGGCTTCACCAACAAGGAAAGCATTGAAAGTAGCATTGAAAGCACGACAAAACAAATCACCCTCCAGGTATTTATGCTACCTAAAATTTGGATAACACTCGAGAATAACAGAAATTGCATGTAATTTCTATAGAATGTCAGTCGGATAAATAGCGTGTTTGTTTCTCAAATGAATAACTCGTGCTTTGCATAGACAGGGGTTAAATACAAATAGTGCTGTAATCTTTATCTTTTAAGTTGTGGGTTTAGATTCTGCATTTAACTTTAGAATGGTCTACGCTCTAACAAGAATTGGATCTCTGACCTGACAATTCTGGACATTGATTCTTACTGGGAATTAATTTTGAGATTGTTGAAGTTCGGAGGTCGAGCACAAAGCCGTGCCGGAAAGGGCAATTTCCTAGGCCGTTGTCTAGCCAGCAGGCTAAATTGGGTTATTAGAGCCCCATTGTGAGAACATGGGGAATGTTAAATAATTGAAGGTTTCGGCAGGTAGTTGGATTTATATTTTTTGTGGGATGTGAACAGTATGTTTTAAGTCATGTCAAGGTGACCTCCTTGAATAGTCATGAGAGACATTTTTTTCATATGACTAGGCAACCTATCTAGCTCACAAGTACCTTTTAAGCATTTGTTAGTAGGGGAAGAAACTGAGCATGCCATGTACTGCTTTAGGCTTTTCCTTTTACCATGTATATCTTATTTAGATTTTGTACTCTTTGGGTTTTGACCACGTGAAAAAGCTTTGGATTAAACTGGGTCTCGGGTTTCTTCATAACGCAGCTGTGGAGAAACTCTTCAGGAAGATGCATACATTGGTTGTTAAATATTGGTGATCCTGATTTCCTGGAGATTAGACTTTGTATAAGGAATCGGCATAACTCTGCATACTGGAAAGAGGGGCACCCAGCAACTCAGCATCCTTAATGCTCATTCTAAGTGGCTCCACGAAACTTTAACTTGGGTCCAATTGTAATCTCTGCATACCCAGCAACAAGGGCACTCAATGACCTCAATGCACATCCAATTGGCTTAGCAAAGCTAGAATTTAGTTCATAATCATGGGAATCACACAGTGTAATTAGTAGACAGCTTTCTGCTTGGCCATAGCACGTAAAACTATCTGATTGCTTTTGTTTCTATATGAGTGCACTAGAGCTTGCAAACTTTCTGCTGGTTGAAAATATCAGAAAACTGTATTCCCCGGGGACAGCCCTCAAACTGCTGTTTCCGTACCACATAGTGTTTTGGAAATGGCGAGATAGCATGGGATGTCCCCTGGCTGTCCCCAAAAATCCTGAAATCCATGAAACATTTCAGAAATGGCATATTGGAACAAAAAATGCATCTGGGACTTATGTCAATCCCCATGATGGCTGGGGATGCCTGAAATGTCCCTCAACTGTCCTGAGGATGGCCAGACGTCACGAATGGCATGCAAATTTTTTATATTGTTTTAAAAAAATCCTTCATCTTATTCAAACCTCCCACACCCCTTATTCAACCCTAATATCATTTCACATGATCTATTTGAACATATTTCAATTTCATACCTGTCACCATTTCATAGACTGACTGTTTTTGCTGCTTGCATATGCCTGCCGCCACTTTCAAAGACCTGCCATCACAAGCTACTGCTACACTTTCTGATTTTCAGGCTGTTAAATTTATGACCAGAATTTAATTAAGCAGAAAAAACACAAATTCAAACAATAGAACACAGCATATACCCTGGGAAAACCCTCCTTGAGGGAGAAAAACCCAGCAACAATATATCACTTATATATTGATAAAATAGTAGCAATAAGCTTTACAATTATGGCCAATCACAAGTCCAATCTGATGCAATAATAATGGCACCACTCTTCATGCTAATATACAATAATACAGCCAATGAAGAATGTCGAACTCCTTAATACAAATATCGATCTGCTCTTAGAGGAGAACTTCTGCTGTAGATATGCAAACTTGTCTAGATATAATATAATGAATGAATTAGGAGAGAACAGCGCCTTCCATAAATACAAGATGATATCGCCTCTCTTCAAGCAAGACGACTTTTCATAATAAGTCGGCCTCTTCATGAAATGACATGTCTCTTTGTTCAAGGTGACTCTTGGTTTAGTCGGCCTTATAAAAAATAAAAATATAAATCATTGTTTGAATGGAAGCGCCTCTTCATCAATGTCGGCCTCAAATAAATAAGTAGCCATGGCTTTATTTATTTGATTAATATTTAAATCGGGTGAAGGATGAAACCTGTAGCTATAACATCAACACTCCCTCTTAGCTAGGGAGGAATCCTTCCAGATATCCAATGTCATGGAGTCTCTCAACATGACACCCACAATGGCTACACCCGTTTGTGGAAAACAGTTCATCATGGAGTCACTCAACGTGGTATCGTCATGGAGTCACTCAACATGATGTCCATCATGGCTATACCCATGTATGGAAAGAACATGTGCACAAGTGCCCATCATGGAGTCACTCAACGTGGTGTCATCATGGAGTCTCTCAACATGACGTCCACCATTCTACTCCCATGTGTGGATAAACACAAGTACAAAGGATTCATCACGGAGTCTCTCAACGTGATGTTGTCATGGAGTCTCTTAACATGACATCCACCATGGCTACTCCTAGAGGGTGGAAAGAACCACATCTCTGACTCAGAGATGGACAAGGGCTTTCACCTCAAATTTCTCCGCCTTGGAGAAAAATGCATTATAGTAGATAACAAAAAATCACTGATGCTGAACCTCCCTCTTAGCAAGGGCTTCATTCTCCACAACTCCAAGCTTGTCTCGAAAATGCACAAACTTCACTCTAGAGAGAGGCTTGGTGAGAATATCAATCGTTTGATCATCAATGCAAATGTATCTCAGTTGAATAGCTTTCCTTAGTACCATATCTCTAATGTAATGGTATTTGATCTCTACATGTTTTGTTCTGTCATGGAACACAGGATTGACAGATAGCTTCACACAGCTTTGATTGTTACAATGAATAATAGTCGGCTCCAATGATTGTCCAAACAATCCTGCAAGGAGCTTTCGAAGCCACATTGCTTCTCGAGCTGCTACACATGCTGCAATATATTTGGCCTCTGCAGTGCTTAGTGCCACTGAAGATTGCTTCTTGCTACACCAAGAAATAATGGCAAACCCCAAGCTAAAGCAACATCCAGAGGTGCTCTTCCTGTCAGCTACACTCCCGACCCAGTCAGAATCAGAATAGCCTTGTAACTTTAGATCTACATTGAAAGTATATCTCAAGCCATATCCAACTGTGCCACACAAGTATCTCAAGATATGCTTTGCTGCAACTAGATGAATTTGCCTTGGTTCACACATGAACTAACTAAGGGCACTCACTACATAGCAAATGTCTGGTCTAGTATTGACTAGATACATCAATGATCCAATCAACTGCTTGTACATTGTGGGATCTACCAAATCTGAACTAGCTGCAGAATCACTCAATTTCTTCAAATTTGTTTCCATCGGTGTAGACATAGATTTGCAATCCATCATCCCAAATGTCTTCAAGATATCTATGGTATATTTTCCTTGACTTAGAATAATCTCATTGGGTCTTTGCCACACTTCCAATCCTAGAAAGTAATGCATAAAACCTAGATCCTTTATCTCAAACTCAGAAGCTAACTCCTTGCATTTGACAATGAGATATTCTGCTCCAGTAAGAAATAAATCATCAACATAAAGAACCAAGATTAAAGCCTCACCATCAACTACCTTGAAGTAAAGATTTGAATCTGCATCATTCTTGGAGAATCCAAAGCTCATCAAGTATCGATCAATCCTCTCATACGAAGCACGAGGTGCCTGTTTAAGGCCATACAATGCCTTCTTCAAACCCATCTGGTTGTTCAATGTACACTTCCTCTTCAATCACACCATTTATAAATGTTGTCTTTACGTCCATTTGGTGTAGCTTCCATCCCTTAGCTGATGCGATAGCAATAATAGTCCTGGTGGATGTATAACGAGCAACAAGAGAAAATGTCTCCTCATAATCTATTCCCTCTTTCTGAGAGAATCTTCTAGCCACGAATCTTGCTTTGTACTTCTCGATGCTCCCATCAGCTGCATGCTTGATCTTGAAAAGCCATTTGGAAGATACAACAGATTTTCCTTCAGGTCTAGGTACAACATCCCAAACCTCATTCTTGATGATAGATTGATATTCTTCTGTCATAGCATCTCTCCATACTTGCTGATTTGATGATTCCTCAACATTGGAAGGTTCAGACTCAATTATGTGACCCATCAATGCTACATAGCTTGGAAACTTCTGTCGTCTTTTGCTTTCTTTGAATGTGCCTCTAGGAGCTGCATACTTCTCTGCCTCTTGCATAGTCTGCCTAGCCCATAGAGGTCTCTTTTGCCCTATAGCAATATCTCTCGGACCATCAATAGGTTCTATGGGATCAATTGGATCACTAGCCTCTTCTGGTTTAGTAGACTCCCTCTGAATCTCAGGAGTACGATTAGGAGAAATGCCCATATCCTGAGGAGTCTCCTGTTCTTTATTATCTATCTCCATGTAGGACCCTTTAGATCTTTTGAATGCAACATCTTCTTCAAAAGAGACATCCCTATTGATCTCAATTTGTTTCTGTCTTGGAATGTAAATCTTGTAGGCCTTTGAAGATTCACTGTAACCCACAAATGTTCCTTTCTTTCCAGATGGTTCTAACTTAGATCTCTTATCTTTAGGCACATGAATATAAACATGACAACCAAAGATTCTTAAGTGAGTAACCTTAGGTTTCACACCTGTGAAGGCTTCTTCAAGAGTCATATTTTCCAATATTTGATGAGGGCTCCGATTTTGAACATACACTACAGTTCTGGATGCTTTTGCCCAAAGGGAGGTTTGTAAGTCTTGATCATGAATCATGGCTTTGACTGCCTCAACTATAGATCTATTCTTCCTTTTTGCAACTCTGTTTTGCTGAGGATTGTAAGGAACACAAAACTCCCTCTTAATTCTTGCCTCAATGCAGAAATTTTAGAAACCTCCAGAAGTGTATTCTCCTCCATTTTCAGATCTTAGAACCTTGATCCTTTTTTTGGACAAATTTTCAACTTGAGCCTTAAATTCTTTGAATCTATCAAGCACTTCTTTAGACTTCAAAAAATAAATCCAAGTCTTTCTAGAATAGTCATCAATGAAAATCACATAATACCAAAAACCACTCAAGGATGCCACAGACATTGGACCACACAAATTAGAATGAACAAGATCTAGAATACCTTTTGATCTACTTTCACTACTATTAAAAGGACCCTTATAATTCTTACCCATTGCACAGCCTCTGCAAACACCATCATGCTCCTGACAGAGCTTCAGTAGTCCTGTGACCATCTTCTCCATGGATGGAAGGGCTCTGAAATGTAGGTGAGTAAGTTTCCTATGCCATAGTTCGTATGAACTAGAAGAATCATGGAACAATGCTTGAACTAGACGAATATAAAGTCTATATAGACTCTCTTGACAAACACCAATCACATGGGTTGTTTTGATGCTAGAGTTCTTTGGCCAAGCAAGAACTTTTCCCTCAAAAAATGCAACTTGATATCCTTTGTCCTACAAAGCTAAAATTGATACAAGATTCCTCTTGATTCCTAGTACGAACAAGACATCACTCAAATGAAGAGGGATGCCAGAATCTAGGTGAAGAGAGGTGGCTCCAGCACCTTTCATTGAATAGCAAGCATCATCTCCAATTATCACTTGAAGGTTGGTTTTTCTTTCTACCAAGTTTGAAAGATGCTCTCTATACCCTGTAATGTGTCGAGAAGCGCCACTATCAATCAACCATGTGCTACTGTTAGTTGGAACATTGCTTGATAGGGCAGAGATGAATAGAAATCCTCTCGAGTTGTCTCTTGATTCTTTCTGAGGTGAGACATCATCAACATCCGCAGTAGAAGCATGTTGCTTTGGTCTTGTTGCACAATCTCTAGCATAGTGACCATACTTGTCACATCTGAAGCATTGAATATGGGATAGATCCTTCTTCTTCTTTGATTTAGGAGCAGAATCCGATTTCCTGTCTCTATTCTTCTTGAAATTTCCTTTTCTCCCTTCTCTTCCTTTCCTTCTTGAAGTTTGAGCAGCAAGAACATGATTGTCTTCATTGTGAGAGCTTCATCCATTACCTCTTGCTGCCAACCTGGATTCCTCTTGAATGCAATCATCTCTAAGATGATCAAACTTTGGTAATTTAGATCTTCCATTGATACCTTGGATAAAGGGCTCCCAAGATTGAGGAAGACCATTTAGTGCCAACATGACTAAGTCTCTATCTTCAACTATATCTCCAATGGCATATAGTTGATCTTTCAACTTGTTGTGACCTAATTCACACCTCGCCCCATCGCAAATGGGGACCCTCATAATTTGCTTTTTTTTGGGTTTTGTCGTTGCGTCTTGGTTTTCGTCTGGTCTCCGTTTGGGGTTTTGAGTCTGAATTTTGAATGGTTACCTGAGTCAAGCAAATGAGTTTTAGCCTGGATCACTGTGCAAACGTCGCCATCACGCTTAGGAGGCCTGGGAGACGAAGATCGACTGTCATTTCAGTTAATTCCGACACCTCCCAGTTTTTAGGGTTTTTTCACTCTGGCCCCCTATTTTTTAGGACCTACTTTTTTGGCACTTTTGAGCAATTTTGAGATCCCTATTTTTTAGGGTCTATTTTTGGAAAGTTGCTATTTTTGGAAAATTTCTATTTTTAGAAAGTTTCTATATTTGGAAAGGTCTCAAGTTTCGAAAATCCACTCAGAAGTTCGAAAAGATCAACGAAACTCTCAGAAAATGGATTTAAAAATTTTTGAATTCATGGTGAAATTCTGGAAAATGATGAGAAATCTGGTAAAAATCACAGAGAATTCTGGAAAAGCACAGAAAAATGGTGAATAAAATGATAAATCAGTCAACAAATTGGTGAAAAATCTGGAAATTCATCAAGAAATCTGAGCAGATCATGGATAAAATCTGAGTAATCATGGAAATTTTCCTAAGTTTGGAATCATGAAGGTCCAACCAGCAAGGAGAAAGAGAAAATTAATGCCAACAAGCTTCAGCCAGACAATGGAAATGGCCTGACAATGAAGAAACTCCGCCCAGCAGCATAAAGAAGTGGCATCAAAAGTGGCCAAGTCCGCCTTGGGTAAATGAAGAAATGGCAAGACATTTTGCCAAGTCCGCCCTCCAATGGCGGGGAAATGGAGGAAGTCCACCCAGGTTCAAGTGTCCAATGGCATGCCAAGAGCTGAAGTCCGCCTTAGGCATAAGGTTAAGTGGCATGCAAATGAGCAAAGTCCGCCCATGTTAAAATGTTAGATGGCATGCAAATTGGCTAAGTCCGCCTTGGGTAAATGAAGAAAATGGCAAGGAAAGACCTAAAGTCCGCCCTAAGAATGGCATCAAAAGAAGCAAAGTCCGCCTTAAGTGGCTAGCCAAGTGAGCAAGTCCGCCCATGTCCATGTGTTAGATGGCATAAAAATGAGTGAAGTCCGCCCCTATCCAAAGGTTAAGCGGCAACAAAACAAGGCAAGTCTGCCCTTGAACAAATTAGATAATGACTTGAGAAATGATGAAGTCCGCCCAAAAGGTGGCAAAGGAAAGAGTAAAGTCCGCCTTGAATGGCAATAAAATATGCCAAGTCCGCCTTGAATGGCAAAGAAATTAGCCAAGTCCGCCTTGGGCAAGGAAAAAGTGGCATGAGAAGTGATGAAGTCCGCCTTAAAGAAAAGGTTCAATGGCTAAACAAATAAGGAAGTCCGCCATGAAGTGTGAAAATTGGAAATTTTGCCTAAGTATGAATGATGGAAAATTTAAAAATATATGCTTAGCACTTTGAAAATTCGCTATACTTGGCATTTTAGAAAATTCGCCTAAGTCCAAAATGTCTAAAGAAAATCATGCCAAACGTTCTAGGAAGATGAAATAAATTTTGCCAGAGGCTTTGGACGATTGAAAATTACGGCAAAATAATTTTGGACGATTGAAGAATATGGCCAAATGATTTTGGACGAAAGGACTTACGGCAAAATAATTTTGGACGATTGAAGATTATGGCCAAATAATTTTGGACGAAAAAAGTTATGGCAAAATAATTTGGAAGAAAGAAAATTCGCCTAAGGCAAAAGAAAATTCGAAAATCAAAATTGCCTTAGACAAAAAATAATTTGCCATAAAACGAACGGGTTGGAAATAATACATAAAATAATTATTTTAATTATTTTAATTATTCATTTTCCAACACCCCAAAGGGATAAGTCTTGAAAAATCGAAATTGGAAAAAGGACAAAAAAGAGCTTTATTGAACTGGCGTTGAATTTGGAAACTTTCCCAGATGTTATCGTCAAAGATAAAACTTGCCACCCGGAAGCTGAGTAAAAGACAAGTTAAAGCTTGATTTAAAGGAAACATTTGAAATTTGCTAAATGGATCGATTTTCTCACCTTATAATTGATTTCACTTCTCATTTTTCAATCATTCATTTTCGAAAGAAAAGTGTGAGAAGAAATTTGTCTAAGGCAAAAGAAGTGAGAAAAGTCTGAAGCGAAGAGAAAGAAGCAAATTTTTACCAGCTTGTGTTGTGATTGTGATCATTTTTTTAGAAAAGCCAGGCAGATTTACTTTGTCCATTTCATTTTGGCATAAAACTTCATCATTTATTTTCTTTCCAGCTTGATTTTTTCATGAAGTCTAATTTGACAACTAGCTGGAATATATTGCAAAGTGATTTGAATTTCGAATTCTAAATATTTTCTCTGCCTTTTCCTTGCAGATTTATTTTCGAAGCGGTAAGGATGAAGTTTGCCAGCAAAGGTGTGCAGATGCAGTCAAAGATCAAGTCCAAGTGGGAGCATGTTGTGGACACCAATCTTGGCCACGTGGACCTCGATGACTTCAAGAAAAGAATGTACGGGAGCGATGGACGACTACCTTCACCAATCGCGATAAGAATGATGCGCAATGGAATTGTTCACGCAACTGGATTTCCCCCAGCAAAGGAGTGTCCGGAACTTATGCTGGAATGTGCATTGCACTATAACGCACGAGAAAGGCAAATAGAAGCTCATGATGGAAGAGTTCTCGCATACTTGTCCGAGCCAGCCATTCAGGAAATTTTCGGGATTCCAGTTTACAATAGAACGTCCTACCGCACTAAGGAGGATGCACTTAAGCTCTACCAGAGCCAGCAAGACCTTTGTGCGTCCAACATAAACAAGAATTGGTTGTTGAAGCCCAAACCAACTGCAGGAAAGATGCCAAAGAAGTTGGTCAGGACACATTTCAAGGAAGAATATGTCAACATAGTTTTGCTGTTGAACAGAATAGTAGGTAACCCTCATGGTGAGCCTTTCGGAAACTGGATGTATTATTTCATTGATGAAATAATTACCGGAGTCAAGATGTTTAACTGGTCCAGAATGATCAGTGATTCCCTCCATGAGCAGTTGGTTAACCTGGAGGAAACCAAGACCTTTCACATGAGCTCGTACGTCATATATGCGCTTGCAAGGTATTACAAGTATTCTGGCTTGATTTGCAAAGGCGTGGTTGGCAATGGCGAAGGACAACTCAAGGTATATGATTGTTATCTGCAATTGCAACTAAAAGAGAAGTCACATTTCCGACGAGCTCATGACGCCTTTCTGATGTACATCACTCAGCTTCTTCAAGGCAGAACACATCAGAGACTCACCCGTGAAGCCAAGAGTTTGATTGGCAGATATGGATCGTGGTTCATCCAATATCCCAGGTTCACTTACATCAGGATCCAAGGATTCTCAGGAAATCCTTATAGACTGCCCATCTATCCAACCAACAAAATGGTTTTGCTGGAAGTGCTGAGGCAATTGGAGGCGTATCAAAATATTCAAAGGCCAAAACAGAAGGCAGCTGTCACCTTTCCTTTTTTCATTGGCAATATGGAGGAATCATGTCCAACGGCTCAAGCAGCGGAGAGTGCTCGACTGGAGATCCAGAAATATCCGTTCATATCATATAAGTCCAGGAATAACTTTGATCCACTCCATCACATCAAGACTGTGGACGGAGAGAAGTACAAGCACCGGGTAGACTTAGAAGACTTCTGGGCTAATGCAGCAGACGAATATGACGTGAGGAAGAGGTTGTGGTCAAGATTGCCACTAAGTATGATAAGGGCAACGGAGATTTTCAAAGTACCTGATCAACTACAGGATGACGGAAGGTATGTGCAGCCAGGCTTCGATGAGAACGAGCCACTCCCCCCTATGAAGTGGTCTGAGCCTGAGATGGGTGACCTAGCAACATTCATGCGACCTGTTTTCAAGTATTCTCAATGGTGGATAGATCAGCAGGTAGAAACTCTAAGGCAGAGAAATGTGCAATTCACGTACGAATTGATGGGCGATACAGAGTCCTGTTCTTCAAATGCCGGTGCATCTCATGGAGATGGGCCAACAGATGCCGCCAACTTGGGAAAGAGGAAAGAAATTGATAAATCTACAAAACAGGACAAGGGTAAAATGATAGATGAAGGGCCTTCTCGGAAGAAGCACAAATCCAGACCTCTTCAGTCGGCCACTTCCAGAAATATAGAAGAAATACTTGCCATGGATAAAGAGTCTTTGGAGAATGCCAGGATTCCTTCCCCAGTCAGAGATGTGGAGCCAATACAACTGGAGGACGATGCTCAACCCTCTCCTACAGGCACCGAGATCCTAGAATCAGACAATGATGTAGATATTATGGATGGAGAATTCGAGGAAGGAATGATTTCCGCCCTCAAAGGAATCCAAGAGGACCCATCCGTGCAGGAAATTCCAAATGTCCAAGAACTTCATGATATACCAGAGATTCAGGAAGAGCAAGAAGTGCGGGATATTCAAGAAGTCCAAGGTCAACAGGAGGACGGAATTGAGCAGCCAACCATCCCAGATTGGCTAAAAGAAAGATTAAAGAGAAAGGCACCAGCAGAGGTTCCTGAAGAAGATGATGCCACAGATTTCTTGGCAAGGCTAGAACAAACTGCCCCAAGGAAGAAGGCCAAGAAATTTTCCACCATCCGAAGAGATGAGGTTGGCAACCGCACAGTACAAATTGCAGTACCTACAGCCGATAAGTTCCAAGATGAGATTGCCCCGGATGAGTACGCCATCACGACCATTGACATGGGTCCAACAACGAAAGGGCAAGAAGTCGAGGACTTAGACAATTCCGTTGCCACCATCAAGTCCAGGCTGGAAAGGGAAGTAGCCAAGAAAAAGGAATATAAAAAAGAGATTGACCGCCTAAAAAATTACATCCAGCACTTGACCAAGCCGCTAAATGAAGGTGACCAAGCAGCGCTTCCACCTCCAAACTCTTCACTAGAACCAATCCGAAATTTTGAAGAAGAGTTGACTACAGCACGAGAGGCTAAGGATTGGATAGATGGAAGGAAAGAAGAGGCAATGGCGTTTGCGGAAAAGCTGGCATGTGTGTATGAGCAGGCTTCCTTTTTGCTGTCACGGGTTGCAGACTTAGCAGAATCTTGGGGTAGCCTCGAAGACATTCAGAATAGGATTATCCCATGTATTCGAGAATTAAAAGGCATCTCGAAACAAAAGTTGATTGATGACGGGATCATTGAGGCTGGAGCTGCATATGATTTCAATGGATGGTATTATGCTCTGATTTCACGGAAAGGAGTCCTGGAAAAGGTGAAGCAGGATGGCGCCAAAGTTGAAGAACAGGCAAAAGAGATTCGGAGTAAAGTTTACCAGATGGCTGCCGATATGCTCGACAAAGATGTTGTCCGGAAGAAACATTTGCGGCCAAAGAATTTAAAAGAACAAGTGCAGAAAATTTTCTCCACCATCTCCGGGCCACTCATGAAAGAAAACTTCACCAGGGTCTTCAACTTCATGACTGTCAGAAATTCTTTCTTGCTACAGGAACCAGAATGGGCGACCACTTTTGCAGGATGTGCTGAGAGCTTGGACTTGCAGGAATACAACGTCAACGCGCTGCCGGACATTGCCATGGAGGAGGTCAGCTTGATTGTGTCCAGGTTCGCCGAACACAATGCCGCACAAGTGGATAAGGATGCAACTCCAGATGACTGAGGTTCTCTCCAGTTAACTGGTTGATATTTTGGAAACCCTAATTAGGGTTTAGTCATGTTAAATCTGGGCCATTGATCTCATTTCAATCTTGGCCATTCATTGTAATTCAGAAGTACTATATAAACCCCCCCTCGCTCTCTTTCATTTCATTAGAAAATTAGGGAATTAGATCAGAGAAGAATTAGAATTCATTAGAAGTTTAGAGCAGATTCAAGAGAATTAGATTGTAGAAAATAAGAGAGTTTATGAGATTGTTGTGAAAACACTATTTTGATAATAAAGTTCAAATGCATGAGGTGCCTTGAATCCTTGATTGTCAAATAGTTGCATGGTCGCATATTTTCTTTCTCATTTAGTAAATTTGAATTAGAATGTATGTTAAAAGAATGATGGATTGATAACGGAGACTAGTGAAACCCAGCTCATACTTTCTTTGAGTGGATGCTTTTCACTCAATGTGCAAAGTTAGACTGAGCTTTTTCGTGGATGCTTAACTTCTGTTTGGATAATTATTGTTCGATTTGATGGTAATTATTCATTACGTGAAAATCATAAGCACATTCCCAGAAGATTGCACTTGCTCTGTGTAGTTGTCGTATAACGTGGTGAAGCAGAGTATTGTTTATTTGGTTTCATTTAATCTTCGTCGTCTCTTGATTTCTTAGGAATAGCATAGGATCTCTAAAACCCTTAATCTTTTTCACTTTTTTTTATAAAATCAAAAAATCCAAAATGATACTGTATTCATGTCTCTGCTTTCCAGAGTAATTCACAAAAGTAAGTCCCCTTGTCATAACCAGCAAATCACATCAAAACCACAGAGCTCATCCGCATTCATCTTAAACATTGGAATTACCATATGATCTTACTTGCAATCTTAGCATAGAAGGTAGTTTTTCAAGAGGGGATAGAGCGTCTTGGACACTTTATTCTAGTAAATGTTTGTTGTGTCACAAAACACGCATCAACACTTCTCTTACTGTAATGCCCAAAAACTTTACAATAAAATCAGCTAAGGGCAAAACACAATTTTTAAATTTCGACTATAAACACTAACATAATTCCCAAAGATTGCTTCCTACATATGACCCTCATAAAATCCTAACAAACATTAGACCAATAATTAATAAGGACTTGGCCATCAACACAATTGAATTGACAATCATAGTCAAGTTTCAAATGGAGATAAGAATCCACATCACCAAGGTAGGCTCGATTAGTTCCACTAACTCATCAATAAACACAGACTTAATTCAAGTCACTAGTTATGCAGATAATATATATTAGTAGTAACTTTAAATATTTTTAAAAAAGGACAAACCTAGGGACCGGACCTAATTCCTCGGGGGCTCGTCTCTGACGGCCTTGCCTACGTATATAATTCGCAGAGGAACTGTAGTTCGACACTTTCAACTTTCACAAAACTTGGGTTGGTCAATAACGATATTAACATATAGGTTCAACTCACACTGATCTCACAATAGTTTAGTAAATACACAGAATAGTCAACAATGGACTTGAACCAACACTGGTTTGGTCGACAGTTTCGTAATCATCAAAGCTCAAATCACAAAATGCTATAATAAGCGTAAACAAAATATTATCATTGGTACACCCATAGGACCTCCCAATAATTTCGGGAAAAAAAGAAAGAAAGAATGATATAGACAACACTCATATAAAATCTAGTATTATCCCGTACAAGTACAATTGACCTATACTTAAAGAAGATATTATACCAATGAGTTCGCACAAAATATCATCACTCAAACACAATTATATGGTTTTCTAAAAAAAAAACTCAACAAAGAATAGATAGACCAACTCTCTAGGTAATTTAATTTGAGAACAATAGTATAGGTGGAAAGTGACTATGTAGAAAACATATACAATACTCAAGCACGCACAATCACTATAATACTATAATAATCTACTATCTTAATTGTTGAAGTAGATCTAATTAAGAAAGAAAAAAATGATAATAAATTGATCATAACAACTTTCGGCTTGTTGTTCACAACAAAATAGATGATGTTGAAACAGCGATAACTTTCACAATACTAAATCAAATTTTAAAATTTTATATGATTTGGAAAGGGGAAACGATGAGGGATAAAACCCAGAAATTGTTTAGTATGAATCTCAAACATGTATGAGCAGTTTTTTCTGCAATCTGGCTCACAATTTTCCCACAAAAACAACTCCTCTCTTGAAAAAGAACAATTGTGTAGAATAAATCGTTACTAAATTTATGCTTATCATCGTTATAATCTATGAGATGGTTAATTCAATATAAAACTCATAAACAACTGAATTATATATATAAAATAAATAATCACTCAATACAAGGAAATGTTAATACATTACTAAAGAATATGTCCACATAAAATCATCTTGTGAAGTAGGCTCATCCTTAGAATTTAAAAGACAATTACAAAGCTTGCACTAATGTGAAAGTAAATCATTAATCTTTTTCAATTCCTTGTTGTAGATTAATCTTTTGTTCTATCATAGTTAAAACAAAAGATTCAGTCAATAAGATACATCATAGCTAACACTTAGAAAATAGCATATACAAGGGAGAATTAATGTTTTTCCAAACAAGACATTTGGAGTCTCCAAATAAGAACTAATGAATAAGGAAAAGAAAAAATGTTGAATAATCTAAATCATGGAAGCTGATTTCAAAATGAAGAATAGTGTTTTGGAATCATTTGAGCAGATTTAAACCATTGTGAAAAGCAAACAGTTAAAAAAAAAAAAAAGAGAGCTATTAAACAGCTGTTATGTTTTAATGGCTGAGAAAGTTGATGGAACACGCTCAGGGGAATGGTGTGGGCTGCATTGTATAAGTTTTGAGAAGAAGTCCATAAATTGTGTTGCCATTCATTAATACCTCATTAGCATATGAGTACATTGAAGAAAATTATGAGGTGCATTGAAGTCTAACTATGTAGTAAGAAATTCTTTGGCTAGGCTATGATCTAGAAGTATTGTCCTTAGTCTGCTCTCATCTGTAAAATCTGTCCATTTATTCTTGTCAGTATTATTAACGGCACAAAACTAATTATGTAGAATCTTGAGGTAAGTAACTTGCCATGATTTAAGTTAAAATAAAATGGGAATTTTTTTCATAGCCATATCATTTTACCTTCAATAGCTCCAATTTTGAAAATGTTCTAAAGATCCCTTGAGACAAGTGGTGGTTGGTGATGAACATCTGAATGTCCTCAGCCTCAGTATACAATTGTTTGATCCATTCAATTTTATTCCCAATCTTTTGCAGCATAAGATTGAGTGAATGGACCACACAAGGTGTCCAAAAGATATGTGAATATCTTTCCTCAACCAACAACCCTGCAACTTTGCAATTCTTTGCGTTGTCCATTACAACTTGAACAATGTTGCGGGCTCCCACTTGCTCAATGGCTGCAATAAGAATATTAGCAATAATTTTTCCATCTTTTACTTGCCCCTCACAATCCACGACTTTCAAAATCATTGCCCCTTTAGGGGACACCGCTATGACATTG
>VDFB02191449.1:9136-49137 GCA_007258455.2 Sequoia sempervirens
ACGGAATGGCCGCATTCTCAAGATTGCACTCAGAAGCGCTCAAGTGGACAAAGACAGTCATATTGCCTTTCAATGCACAAAGGAGTTAGACCTACTTAGAAAACAATGAAGAATTTGGACTACTACCGGCATTCACACAAGTTGGTATTGGAGTATAGAGGATGCACAATCATAGTATCATATTGGCTGCAAGATTTTAAGAGGGTGTTCGGCATTCCAACAACAAGAGCAGGAGTTAATAAACCTGGCAAGATGGCTCAAGAGCACAAGGAGGCAATTGTGAGGAGAGTCTGCAGAAGTGACCTAGCCCCATAGGAAAAAGATAGTATCTGGAATGCAGGCAATCGGGGACTGTGCAAGAATTTCCTTGCTACACCAAAACAAAAGTCTCTTGGATTTAATGAAATGTAGGTTGACAGGGGCCAGCCTTGCATCAGATGTGGCAATCTGGATGGTCAACTACATGGTGGGACTTGGCATGGGTAAGGTATACAACTGAGCACAACTACTTTCAAAGAGAATCAAGGACTTCCTGGCGTAGACACACAAGGCATTCTACATGACACGGCATGCAATAGTGTCGTTCCTCGATGCCATTCATACACAAGTTTCGACAGATAGGCAGGGATGGCTGCAACTGTTGACGCATTTGGACCCAAGGGTTTCTAATGCATTCTATTGGATGGAACTAGATATCAACTAGGGAGGAGAGGAATCCTCATAGCCGAAAAGAAGGAAGCACAGGGAGGTGTCAGTAGAAAAGGAAGCATCCACTGAGAGTGAGGAAGAAGATAAGGAGCCAATTGACCAAACTTCCTTGACATCGGCCACTAGCTCACCAATGGATGAGGAAGTGTCATTGGTAGGAGACGTTGAGATTGGCACCTAGGAGGCAGTTGCAGTACCATCCCTTCAACCAAAAATATTCATCCTTCCAACACTGCCAGTTTCTAATGCAGTAGAAAGTACATTGCCAGTTAGATGGACTCACAGTACATTGCCAATTGCAGTGGAAGTACACTGCTAGTTAGTTGGACTCACAGTACACTGCCAATTGCAGTGGGAAGTACATTGCCAGTTGGAGTCATAGTGCCATCATCAACACCAGTGATAGTGTCGGTGCCAGCCATGGCGTTAGTGCCAACCACAACATCAGTGCCGACCACGACAATGGTACCAGCAACATTGGAGCTAGTGACACTGTTGGTGCCGCCAGTCACAGCCTCGGCGTCGGCGCTAATCACAATAGCGACAGTAGAGGAAGGGATAGAGGGGGACGAGGTGTTGGATGCCTGGTTGGGGGAGATGGGTGCAACAGTAGCCACCCCTTCACCATCACCGAGAACCACTCGTGAGCCACCACACGAGCCCTTGGAGGAGGTTGCTCATCAGGAGCAACTCTCCCAGTAGAGTGCTTAGTTAAATGCACAGGAGAGTATACAGCAGCAACCGAGCACGTAGCCAAGCGGGCAGCCAGAGGGAAGTGGGCAGCCAGAGGGCACACAACCGCAAACACAATTTGTACGAATTATCCTTGCAATCTCTACACTTGATGAGTTGGACCGCCGAGTCGCATGGCTAGTGGCATGGGTTGCATAGCCACCCTCCTCACCACCACAACCATCCCCAAGACATAGACGGAAACATTGAGGGGAAGCAAAGTCGAGCACGGATGAGTCGGAGGGACCTTTTTAGATCACCCCTCTAGACCCTCACCACCCCCTCGGCTCAATGCATAGGTACTTGACATAATTGCAAGGGATGGGGAGGTATATGTAGCAGGTGGGAGAGGTCGGCCAATAGCTAATCATAGGATTGGATGCTCTAGTGGCATAGGAGGCCGAGAGGATTCTAGTATTTATGTAGCATGGGTGTGAGAGGGAGTTCTTTCGATGCCTGACATCCAAGGGATGGCCGGATGTAGAGACCAGGGAGATGTCGGTTGAGTGGCAGCCAATCTGAGCTTCGACAGTAGGCAGACATGGGCGGATACTCACAACACTTCACAACATGGAGCATTGTTGTAGAGATATTTATCTGCGATGGTGCCGCCAGACATTTTCCATGGAGGAGGCCATGGAGACTAGGGATAGAGCCTTAGCCCAGGCGGCCAATAGTAGGAAAGAGGTGGCAAAGAAAATCCGCAAATAACAGGAGCAGTTGGCTCAAGTGATGGCTGTCGAGCGAGCCCTCGTGGAGAAGTTGGTTGAGAAGGAGCAAGTATTAGTTGAGAAAGATCGCCATTTGGGGGAGAAGGATGGATTATTGGTAGAGAAGGATACACAGATGGCCGAGGTGCAACGACTCTTAGTTGAGAAGGATGGCCACCTACAACAGAAGGGCAAGGAGTTGGATGGCAGTAGGCAGGAGCTCGAGAAGGCAAAGACCAAATTGGTCGAGGTAGTCTAGATGGTGAAGCTCACATGGGAAATGCAGTTGGCAACAAACCAAAAGTTGCAACGCCTCTAGCAGCAATAGTCAGCTATGACCCCTTCATCATCTGTACATACAGGGGTACCTTCTTACCCTCCCTCTTCTTAGTTTCCCTTTCTATCCCCCGTTTTTTCTTCTGTCGTTTGGAAGACGACTTATTTTGTGGGGGGAATGATGTAGTCGGTCATAGTCGTGGTAGGCTGTAGCAATAGTTGGTCGTAGTTGGCTGTAGTTGGTTGAAGTCAGTCATAGTTTGCCATAGGTGGTACCCCGATCGAAGATCAATCTTCGAAAAATATACTGCTCCATATAACTCGTCAAGTGACTCATCGATCTTGGGTATAGGGTACTTGTTCTTGATCGTTTTCTTGTTCAGTGCACGATAATCTATGCACAACCTCATTGTCCCATCCTTCTTAACCAAGACTACAGAAGAAGCGAATGGGCTAGAGCTAGGTTTGATGTGACCCATGTCTAACAACTCCTTAATTGCCTTATCTATCTCATACTTGAATTTCTTAGGATGTCTATAAGGAGTGGTTATGACATTCTTAGCTCCCTCCTCCAACTCAATGGTGTGCTCAAAACCCCTGTCAGGTGGCCTCCCTGGAGGAATCTCCCCAAACACTCTGTCATGCTTACCCAACAATGACTGGATATCCACATGGTAAGGTTGGCTACTATCTGAAGTCTCCTTGGATGTAATCAAACACTCAACCGCCCACACAACATCCCCATGTCTAAATATACTCTCCATGTGCTTAGTTGACACTATTCTTGAAGAACCATTGGCCATACCCTTGAGCACAACCTTTTTCCCATCTACTACTTTGAACTTAAGCTTTATGGTCTGGAAGTTCTGTGAATACTTCCCCAATGAATGAAGCCACTGCACACCCAATATAGCATTTGTATCACCCAAGTCAACCACATAGAAATCGTCTGTAACAGTGTAGTTCCCCAAATTAACACCCAGTTGAGGAACCCTATATGTGCAAGTCATGTTGAATCCATCTACAACCATTACACTGAATCCCTCAAAATCCTCCGTAGGTATACCCCTCTTAGTCACCAGGGTTGAATCTATGAAATTGTGGGTTGCCCCACTATCAATCAGAATAGTAACACGTTGCCCCTGTAATACTCCCCTAACTCTAAAGGAGTTGAATCTGGGAGTACCTAAAATGGTAGTGATAGAACCACTCTTAGTCTCCACCTGTGGTTACTCATCCTCTGAACTGCTATCATCGCTGCCCTGTACCTATTTTGCCTCTCCATCATCCTCACTATTTGAAAGAACCTCAATGCAATGTACCTTCCCCTTACCCATGCATTTGTGTCTAGGCTTGTAATGTCCCCATTTTTGTGAGCATCAGTTTTCTGGGGAATTAGCCTATTCCTGACCCTCGTAGGCTAAGGAGCTTGGTTAGAGGGTCTTTTGGAGGCAGTTAGCTAGTCTGTGGATGGCTTCTTCTTTGGGATTCCGTAGTTATAAGGGGGTTTTCTATGTTATGTCAAATGTTGGAAAACATAATGTGTTATCAGGATGTTGGAAAACATAATGTGTTATCAAGATGTTGGAAAACCTAATGTGTTATCAGGATATTGGAAAACATAATGTGTTGCACTTAATGAATTATAAGTTATATTTTAATATTATAATATAGTGCAAATATAAAATAAAATTAAAGAGTATTGTGGAAGCTTCTAGATGGCCGCCCCAAACTAGGTGAGAAAAAGTATAGGTAGAGGGGGTTAGCCATTGTTTCTTTATGCTGGATATTTGATACTTGATTTGGTATGTTGGTTGTGGAGAAGCCTTGGGTTTCTGCAAAATATATTTGAGGTCTTTGGGACAAGTAATCCTATTGATTTGCATAACTGAGGTAGTGAAACTATCTACTGAAGGGTTGCAGCTGTTGGAGGTGATATTTCAGTCATCTCACCATTGCAAAAATTGTGGCCAAAGGCCAATTTTTGAGGAGTTCGATTTAGGGTTGATGGAAGATCATTTTGCTGATTGGAGACATCATTCTCATCTTCTCTAAAGGACGATTTTGGCATAATATAATATTCTGATATAATTTTCAGACTTCATAACAGCTTGTTGGGGAGCCACAAATTCATTCAAGGAGGTCTCAATGTGCATCGATTTTTCCTTCTAGTTGGAGCGCTCCACTCTTGGGGTCGAGTCAATGAAGATTGATGCTGGTTGGAAGTCTAGGAGGCTGCGATTTATTTAATATGGACATTTATATCAGAACAGGGGCAGCTGATTGAGGACATCGATTTGGCTTGTGGGAGGACCATTTTGAATTGATATTGGTTGCTACATCATCTTCTATCAAGGGCGCTTCTTATAATCAGGTTCCTCTACATTGTTTGCATCCATCATAGCATATAGAATGATATTCTTTGCAGCTGTAGGTGCATGTTTTTATCAGCATTATCATATATTTGATGTCTATTGTAATGCCAAGAGTCTTGGCCTTTCTATATCAGCGTTGTATTGGACAATAGATCGCAATAAAGGAGTTATAAGTTGCAGGTCATATATTTGTTGTAATGAGCATGTTTATATCTTTCATGATCAGCATATTAGTTTGCATGCCAATTGTTTGACGAAATGTCAATTGGCTGTAGTAGTATATTTGTCATGTAGAATTCATGTATATGCATTCAAAAAGACAAAAAGAATTGCATTGTCATCTTAGATCTTTGCCTAGACATTGTAGAGTTAATTTGCAAGCATTTAAACTTATTAGAGACCATTTGAAGACAAGCAATCAAACTGAAAAATACAAAACAGCAAGTTAAGTGTGATGTCCCCACTCTAGTCAGTTTTCAGGAGCAGTGTGTTAGCCTATCTCTTGAACCCTAGTAGGCTAACCGGTTTTGGTTAGAGGGTCAGTGGCATTATTTAATGGGTTTTGTCATTCTCATCCTCAGAGTTCAGTGATTGGCTCACAACAGGCCTTGGCAGTTCAGTGATTGACAGCTTCTGACGACACGTCAATATGATATGTTATGAGCAAGATATTAATATTCTAGTGAAATTAAAGTGTTTTAATTTTATTTGACAGAATATTATAAAGTTGACTTGACTTTATAATAAAGTTTTCACTTAAATTCATTTAAGTGAAATTAAAACACTTTATAATATGAGCGCTCAAGTATTTAAGTGAATGACTATTGAATAAAGTGAAAATATATTTTAAAGTGGGAAAGTGGCATCATTCTCTTGAAGTGCGTGCCTTTTTGGCTTTATATGCAAGCCAAGGTAAAATAAAACTCACTTTTGACTATTTGATATTTTCTCTTGGCTTTGGCTTGTGCTTGCTTCTCTGAGACAGGGGTTTCAAAACATTTTATCTTTGGAGAACGAAAACTCTTCACAGATCTGTGATTGTGAGACTGTGAAAGATTAGTTGAATGATTGCAACCACAGGAGCTTCAATTCAGAAGTTTCTATAGTGCTTAATCAGGAATTTTGTTGTAGTATTTAGTAGATTTTAATAAGATATAGGAGGGTTTGAGAGTTGGCGTCTTTCTCCATCTGGCAGACACTCCACCTTCATGGCCGTACTTTCTATGCTGAGGACGTGGCTTCTTTATTGAAGTGTGTGGCTCTTTACTCAAGGGCGTTTGGAGTTTTGAGGAGAAATGCCTTCCTTTCTAGGAGTTTCTCAGCTTCTTCATTGGCGCCTAGCCTCTACAGTTCTTTTGCCCCAGTTTTCAAGCGGGAGAAATCATTCCATTGTCTCCTACGCTTGGATTTGTCAGTTTCCTTCATTCTTGGCTGGCAAACTGGACATTTTTTTTAATAAAATAATTTGGAGCATTTCGGGTATATCTGAAACATGCAATCTCTTTGTTATAATTATTTAATACCTTTTGCAATTTCATTTTGTCAATTCTAGCTCAGATTTGAGTTTTATGAGCAATTATATGCTGCGCCCCTTTTATTTCTCTCTAGAAACTTTCTTAAAAAACTAAAAAAAAAAACACAAAAAGATAATCAAAACAACAGGGGTTTGAAGAGGAGCCAATTGGGCTCATCACATTAAGGGGGTTGTTGGAGAAGTGTTTGACAATATTCCTTGGGCCTTAATCTGCGAATTAGGGTCGGATATTGCAAGGATATTACAGAGGTTGCAAAAGCGTGAGCATTGTCATTTTGGTCTATCCCTCTCCTTTAGGTGAAAAACCCTAAAGTGTTAGAAGGTCATAGTAACCAAGATCTTTGTTTCGCATTTTGGGTAACCTTGACAATATTCCTTGAAGGCAAATTCAAATCAGAACTAGCAAGGGCTATTACAAGGCTCCCAAGGCTCCTTACAATTGAAACAAAGCTTTTTCCTCCTCAACTCCCTACGAGCTTCGTCATCTAACTTGTCCTTCTTGGGCCACTCCTTCTCAAAGGTCTTTTTGTCTTTGTTCTTTTGAGGAATGAATGGTTTGGATAGAAATTTCTCTTAGGCAATGAATGCTCCATGTCACGTGCCCATATGATAACATCGTGAAGTGACTCTGGCTTGAAAGCCTTAATCCAAACACGTAGTGGCTCAGATAGACCATCAATCAACATTATGATCAACCTATGCTTCAATACATTAGGTACCATAACTGAGAGTCTCTGGAACTTAGAGATGTATGCATCCACTGTACCACTCTGCTTGAGTTGTGCCAACTCCTTGAAGTGAAATTCAAGATCCTTCTAGTCAAATCTATCCATCAACTTTTGAGTGAAATCTAAATAAGATGTGATGCTAGCATGACCAAGGTGACTAATGAAAATATACCGAGCCAATTTTTCCGTTTTTTAAACAACAGATTACAACATTCAAGCAAGTGCACCCGTTAAGGTTAGGTGGATAAACCGAAACGTGCAAGGAAGTAAATTCAAGATACAGAAGGGAACTCGACGTCAAGTATGTGCTACCCAATCCAAGCGGAGTGAGGGGCGACCATATGACGGAGTGATTACAGAAAGCAAAACTTGAAATGAAATGCTGAATAATGAAACTACTCAACACCCAGAATGTGCTTGCTCACCCCGAAGGGAAAGTAGCTACCATAGGGCGGAGCTCTACAATTTCCAACTAAGACTGAAAGCAAACGTAATGGAATTGCTGAATACTGAATCTACTCTACACCCAGAATGTGCTTGCTGACCCAAGACGGGAAAGTAGCGACCATAGGGCGGATATGGATTACATACAATATCAAAATGCTGAAAGAGAGAACATTACAATCTGACTGAGCAAGAATCTAAGACCGACAGTACTACTGCCAGTATACAATTTGAAAGATGATTACTTGCTACCAATTACAAATCAGCCTTTAAGAATATTGCAATAATATTGAAGCATTCAATGATTGCCAAGAATAAGCTTAACTTGCATGAAAGGAACGGATCCAACCTCTTTAAATCTGTGCAATCTTCAATGATGTCACCGTGAAGCCTTTAAGAGTTCCCAGCACCCATCCAAGAGCAATAGTGCAGATCCCTGTTTGCTGTTATAACAATACTGTATTTTTTCTTCATAAACCAGCAACACAGATTTATATAAATGATCAGATCTTCCTAGAAACTGATCCAAAAGACTAGATACTGAAGGAAAACACCTTTAACAAGGAGGCGATCAGATTAGAATCACAAAACTGACTTGAAATGCTTCTATTTAATTTTTCACGAATCCCAATGCATTGCAAGAGGTACGGCCCAGCTGAAATGGTACGGCCTCCTTTAAAAATTCAATTCTCAATAATAAAATCTGGAAATTTAGGAACTTAGGCGCCTACCCTAAACAATGAGATTTATGAAATACCCAGAATGATATTTTTGTCTTTTTTTGAAATATGAATGAAATACTGAGTCTGCTGTAGCTAATTGCTAAAATCAGGAACCCTCTAACATGCAAGATCTGAAACTAACACTACTAATGCAGATTACAATGCACGGAATACAATGAATTCACAACTAGACTAAATTCATCACTAGTCGTTGTCTTACAAACGAGAAGAGATGCCCAATGGTTAGGAGGTCTTCATCCCTCGAAGTGATCCAGATTCAATCCGGCAGCATAACGGTGTATTTTCCAAGATAACCCAAATGATCCACCAAGACTCCTCTTTATAACTTTCAATTGACTCTGCACAACCCTAAAATCAGCTTTTAGGTCAAACTTATCCTTCTCAAGTTTTTTTTCAACTTTTTTTGATTTTTAATTAAAAACACATTTTTGATAAGCGCCCATCATCCCTGTGACTTTTTTATAATTATAATAATATCTTGAATTACCCCTCTTGACCACCACAATCACAACAGTTCATCTCTAACTTGCCTCTCAACAAATATATAATAAATAAAACGTGACTTTTTTGGAATGACTTGCTTTTTGAGAGAATGCCCTGAAGAAATGAAGCTCAACTGATGATCCTGAAACCGGAAAGTCAACCAACTGAGCATCTGGAAACTGCCAAAAAATAGAATACTAAAAATATAAATCCAAAAAGTACTCTGAAATGCTGACGAGCATATATCACTATAAGCCTGAAAAACCCAGAAGGAATCCGCCATTAATATCATCTCCACCCTAATGACTCCTCAAAATTAAGAAAGTAAATTAAACTCCGACTAGCCTCCGGGTTCCCCAAATTAAAGCAAATCTTTGAAAATCCAGCTTAGAAAGGGGACATTACACTAACCCATAGTACCACCACTCGTGGGCCTCACCCTCTAAATGTAATGTAGCGTACTTAATAGCCTCTGACTCCAACATAGGGTTGAGTTGGAAATAGGTGTCCAACTTTTGAACCCAAGATCTAGTTGTGCATTTACTTGAGCCATCGAATGAAGGGATAGATAATTTGTCCACCTTACGTTGCAAATCTTGATTCTGAGGGCCCCTATGTGATCTCTTGGCTTATACCTGTATTTTATGGCACAAAAGTCTTGCAAGGTCATGGCTGCATGAAACTTGTCACCAAGAGACTAATACTCCCTCAAGTAATTTGTGAATCCCTCACCCTGTGCTTGTTGTTTCTGATTGCTAGCTGGCTGTCCTCCCGAAAACTGAGGCATAAGAGGCCTAGAAGCCACCCTACTCGTTGTCCTAGTGTGACTATGAGCAGGTATGTGTGTATTACTCCCTTCACCATTGTTCCCATCATGACCATTAGTACCTCCAGTACCATTGTTATCAGCATTGTTATGATCAGCCATCAACTGAGTAAGGAGCTAAACTACCAGTTGTTGACCCCTAGCAAGGTCATTAAGGATTTGCAATGTGCTACCTTCAGGCAGTTCACGCCTATCATCCATATTTTCTTCTTTTAATGACGATTCTGAATCAAATATATTCAATGCTCTTTCTCTTTCGCTTCTACTCCTATAGGCTATGTAGGCCTGATCTTCCGGATATTTAAAAATTCATGCAATCCGAAACCAACTTAGCACCCAAAACACATAGGCTGGTGGGAAGACCAGTTCTGGTACCATTGTAAAAACCACTTCGAAGATGTGTAACGTTTTTGCGATTGTTTCAGTTTGATAGATGCACCATTTTATCAAACATTTCACATTCCATTGCATGCACCATAACAACATTGATAAGAAATGCAAAATCTCATTAAATGACCCAGTTCCACACCTTCATTTTCCTACATTGGACTGATGTACAAAGTTATATGGCATAAATTCAACTGCAGATTTATATCAGACCCAACTGAGCAATAAGCTGGAGCATATATATAATGTTGACACAGAAATTCGCAACAGCAGGGTGTATTTCCAATTTAGACAATCTGGAATCACTTTAAATATATATTTTGAGTGACTGAAATAATAAAGGAGACAATGTACAGCCTTACAACATTATTTCTGATATTCAACTGAGTATTTTTCTTACAATGGTTTTCTGTGCATTAACATACAACAGTTTAGAGCTAAACTATACTCAAAACTAATTGAAAATACCCGATATGAGCTTCCAAGTTTGACGTGTGGATTTGAACCTGAGTTTGCAATGCCTGGAACAATGTGCCAAGACTGAATATGATGAACAGAAACTCACAGATGGAATGGCTTCCCTGTAGAAGGCTCACGACCAGCTCCTATGCTCTCATACAATCCCCCAAACAGATGAATATGCCTCCAATACCTCACATGCAGGTGTAACAGGTCTGAGAAAGGATAAATAGGGTTGCGCTTGGACTCAAGATCTCACGCCTCTCACCAATATGACTCACAACCTTCAGCTGTAGGTAAACACGGCTAAGGAAATGGGAGAGTCAATGCTAAAAAGACCTGCGACCACTTCAACAAACCTCCAACCTACTTTTCAATCTCCACGTCACCCTCCAATATCCATGACTCAGCTCTATCTGTAATAACAACTCACGCCAAGTGTCTCCAATGCTACACGACTCCCTAGAAACTATGTCCAGCACACACGATAGTAGTAAATCCTGCATATGAGCAAAACTATGGTGTCCCAACTGAAATGTAATCTCTTCGAAAACCTAGGCACCAATCTCAACTTCAAACAATAGAAAGAGATTTATTGTTTCCTCTAGTTTTGTCTCCATAGGAGACTCACAAAATTGCAATGAAAGCCCAACTAGAAAACCTATGTGATTTTCCCTCTGAACCAGCTAGGGTGGAATCATTTCACCACCGAAACCGGATGCCCTAGGGTTACTCTCCCCAAAAGTGAAGTGAAAATAATAAATCATGCATAAGCAAATGAGCTTTGAAAACCTTTTTTATATCCTTCACTATAATTCCCACTCAAAATAATAATAAAGTGACATTATTAAGTTACTTTTTAATTTATCTCCGAAAGTCACTTTATAACATTTAATTAATTATTTAACATTACATTTTTAAATGTACTTTTCCAGCCAGGTAATATTAAACAATTGAAATTAATTCTCTTTTCCCGACTTTAGCCTACGAGAATTAAATAGGCTAAAATGTCCCCTGGGTGATCATTGAGAAGGGGACATTACAACAGCCTTAAAGATGGGACATATGGAGAGGCAGATTTAAAAGGCATAAATATATAAGAGAGAGGAGGTACATAAGAGCAGACTTAAAAGAGACATAGGAACATACATGAATGAAATATAAATAGGAAGAGGAAAGAAGTAGATCTAAGGAAGAGATAGTGGCATATCGATTAGCATGACATTAAAGCTCAATCTGCAATAATATTCTGGTAATATTTAGGGATTATGAATTAAAATAATGAGGGTAACATTTAGGAATTATGAATTAAAATAATGCTGGTAATATATAGGAATACAAGTGTGGTCAAGGGACACTAATAATTTATGCATATTATGATTTATACCTATTGGTAACATACTCAGAAAACTTTATACACTTTTGATATATTTATTTGATTATGTTATTATGCTTATATTCTCACCATGGTGGGAGAAGGAGGATTGCAAAGGGAATAGCAATGAGGAACTCCCCTAATACCACCACCTCTATAATGGAGAGCCAATGTGTTCTATAATGGAGGACCAAGTGTCCTATGATGGAGAACCTATGTGTTCTATTATGGAGGACTGAGTGTCCTATAATGGAGAACCAATATGTTCTATAATGGGGGACCAAACAACCCCAATGGGTCATGAAGGGATGAGACAGTGCTGCAATAGGGAGAATTGCTAAGAGGGCACCCTACTAGGGAGAACTGCTAGAAGGGCACCCTATCGTGCATCCTCCCAACTATCCCCGAGTGAATCAATTGTTGAAGGAAAAGAAGAGGGTCCTCAATAATAAGGGGAGGATACTTAGGGCACCTCACCATGTCCTCATTATGGTTGAGCTGCTTGCTTGCATGTTTGAGCTACTTGCCTGTGTGTTGGAGCTGGTTGCTTACTTGCTTGACGCTCTTGCTTGAGCTTTAAGTCTGCTCCTAGATATTACCCTAAATATTACCATGGTAATTATCCTTATGAAATATTACCCTAAATATTGCCCTAATTATCCTTAGATCTGCCTCTTTCCTCTTCCTATTTATATTTCATCCATGTATGTTCCTATGTCTCTTTTAAGTCTGCTCCTAGATCTCTAAGTTTGCTCGTATGTACCTCCTCTCTCTTATATATTTATGCCTTTTAAATCTGCCTCTCCATATGTCCCATCCTTATTTCATTCATCACTTATATCCTTAAGCCCCCCTAAAAGGTGGCATCTCTTTAAAAGGAGATGATCCTTGAGAAGTCATCACCCCTCATAAGGAAATCGCTGAACTCATAATTATCCTTATGAAATACAATCATTATCTTTAAACAATCCCCTTTTATTCCTTAATAGTCTTTATCACTGCCTTGAATAAATGCTACCTTTAATCGCTGCCCTTTCTCTTCTTAATCACTGCCTTCATAATTTTAATCCCTGCTTTCATAAGTTGAAAACATTAATTATTGTTACTCCCAACTATTCGCTGCCTCTATGAATGAAGCTTAAACACCTTTAAAAACTCCAATTGTGCCCCTTGGAATATATTCTTTGGTGCCTTTTGACCATTAGATGAATCACTGCCTTTTCACAGGTTTAAAGACTTTTGTTTATTATTTTAAATGAATCGTTTGGCTGCTTACTATATAAATGTATTGTCACATATTTAATACTAATATATTTATAAATTGTAAATATATTTATTTTATATTTGCTTTATATATGTTTTAGTATTATATCATTATGATTATAATTTTAGATTGTTAATATTTATATTTTTATATTTGATACTTATAATTACAATAGTATCTTATGATAATTATAATTATAATAATATTAAATTGCTAATATTTCTTTTTATATTTTTAATATGTATTTTGTTATTTATTCCATTTATTTATTTCTATTTCCAAGTCTTAGTCTTACAATTTCGGGGGCATGGCAATTTACCATGTGTACATCTTAAAATTTCAAGGAAAAAAACAGGGCTTCATTGACTTATTTCATGTTCCTATATGCACAAATCACTAGACAATATGGAGAGGATGATTGGGGTCTCTCTCATGTTATCTTGCATCTCTTTTCTTTGGATATACAGGTGCAAAGCTATATTCATGGGTATATTGATTCATGGCTAGAATATGTGTACTGTAATGTCCCATTCTTAGTGATCACCCCTGAGGGACATATTAGCCTATTTAATTCCCATAGGCTATAGTCAGAAAAGGGAATTAATTTATTTAATTGCTTAATGTTACCTAGTGAGAAAAGTACAATTAAAAAGGTAATTTAAATAATTAATTAAATGAAGTTATAAAGTGACCTTTGGAAATATTTAAAAAATAACTTTATAAAGTCACTTTATTTAATTTAATGAGTGGGAAAAAGGCAAGCGATATAAAAGGTGATTTTGGAGCTCATTTGTACTATGCTTGTTTATTTTCTCAAATTAACTTTTGGAGAGCTTCTTGGAGTTCTTGGTCTTGGGGAAGAGAAACCCTAGGGCAACTAGTTTCGGTCGTGAAACGATTCCACCCTAGCTAGTTCATGGGAAAGATCATTCAGGTCTTTCAATTGTGCGATTAAGGCAATTTTGTAAGTCTCCTACGGAGACAAAATTGGTGGTGAGCGATTTACCTTTCCATTCCTTGGAGTCTAAGTTTGGCATTCAGATTAAAGGGAGTCTAGCAGTTTAGAATTGGCCAACATTTCCGGAGAGCATAGCTGGTCGTGGTATTTGTATGACTCTGCCCTACATTCATATTGGAGATTTGAAGAGGGTTATAACTGCAAACTGTGAACTGGGTGAATATCCATTTATACTAGCTGGGTCATGACATTCTCAGGGAATTGAGGCAGCCTATATATCATGCGTGGGGTTTTACCATAGCAAAAGGGAGGCGTCTTGGACTGTAGACATATTGTGGGCATCACAGGCTGGTCATGGGTCTTGTGAAGGTGTCGTAGGACTGTGCAAACCCTCACACCATTGGTTGCTGCTATCCATATCCAGTCATGGGTCTGAAATAGGGTGGCATGGCTGTTCAAAGTGGTGACAGGTTTGATAAAGGTCTCAGCGTTGGATTCAAAGGCAGAAATCAGAGCGTTGGGCATCATTCTCCAATGGCAGGTTGATACACAAGGCGTCCACCATTGTCAAACCACTTTCCAAGCGCTGCAAGTATAGGAGTCTTGCCAATAGTCATGCGTGGAGCTGTCTTACTGGGTATTTTAATTAAGTGAATCTGAGTATATTTCTGATATATATATATATTGCTGTAACTCTTGCTTGGAAAATATAGTAAAGGAGTTTTCAGACTGTAAACCAAATAACATGGAATTTGTATGACCGTCCATTGATATTGCTGCATTCTATTTGCTCAGTAATGTATTGAAAAGTGCTCAGTTTCATTGGAATGAATTAAGTTTACTTCTATACTGTTTTTAGATGTTATTATTGCTGGTTATGGTTATTTCATATTATTGGCAAACCCTATATATTGAGCATTCAAACAAACAGCAAGCAATATGTTTGACAAAATGAATATGTGTCAAACTGGAACATCGCAAAAATATCGTTGAAAATAAAAGGGTTTTTACATGTACTCAAAAAAGATGTCAATTCTCCGAATACTCGGCCAAAGCTGAAGCTTATACGTTGGCTCTTTTTGCTTACATCGGGAGATGCTCCCTAAATAGTTAGGATGCTAGATGTCATACTAGCCATTGTAATCTATTTGTTTAACCATGTATAAGATGCTTGTTTTAAAAATGAAATGAATCAATAATGGAAAAGAGACCATTGGTTTCCTGATTTATTACATAAATATCTATATATAGATCACACTTTTGCATGCCAAGTCAGCAATTCAAGGACTTAACTCCTTGGATGTTTGAAAAGGCTGCCATTCTAAGTTCAGTTACAAATAGAATTCAGTTTCTTATGCTAAACCTTATGCATCTACAATACTAAGAGAAATTATAATTAATAAACGTTACCTTGGTTGTAAACAACAATGAATGTGAACCATCAAATGAAAACATTCAAAAGAAAATTACTTATTACAGATTCATCTCTACAGATCCACATTACATCTTTCTAATCACAATATAACCAGCAACATACCAAAATTTTGCCCTATTTTTTGCTGGTACATAGAACATAGTCTCAGATGGCACACCACATTCCCCACCAGAATCTAGATTCTTATAGAAGGAACCTGTATTTGGCCAATCACGTTCATGATTTCCACTGAAAAATCACACAACAAATCAAGATAGTGTGAAACTCTATTATTGCAGGTGTTTCTAAGGTCCCAAAAGAATGTACAGTTGCAGTTTAATATGCAAGTACTGGGAAAAAACCAACAGATGTTGAATGAAACTTATTAACAAACCTGGCCACCATGTAAGGAACCTTTGAAGCAATGGGTTCTATTTGACATGTAAATTGATCCCACTGAGAAAGGTATCCATTTGCATAAACTAAGTCTCCAATATGAAAGACTATGTCAATATTTCCCAAGTCCTCAATTAATCGATCGGTAGTGTTAAGCGACCCAGGCTGAAAGTTGTTATACTCATTAGACCCATCACGTTCTGCCTGTAAAAAATGATCACCTTGTAGTCATGTCTAGGAATCTTCAAGAGTCAACTTTTCAGCTTAATTGACTCGTATTGACTCCTACAATATTTTTATGGTTTAATGTTGGCACAAAAGAAATATTTCTGACATTAAACCAAATATAAGTACAATGAAAGTAATTCTGGAAGGCAAAGAACCTTCTGAAAAATTAGCCTCAAAATAAAAAACTATAAATCTGATGATATCTTCTACTTTTGGATGTATGTTCTATATTATAATTTGTACAAAAAAGCTTCGTGATTTTCCTGTATAATTTTGTTTTATGATCCAGAAATCGAAGTAAACTTCTATCTGTATCAATGTATCAATATCTTCTGGAAACAGATGGAATTTATTAGACACTGAAACTTCAACTGCAGTAAAATTATAGGGACAATACAAAACAAAAGTCAATGGAACAAACCTTTCCCATGTCACCAAAAATAATTACACGTTGTACAGAATCTTGCCCAGGATATGGAGATGACATAAACGAATTCAACTGCCCCCAAATATATGAGCCATTGAATAGCTTATGACCAACTTTGTAGTAATATCTGTATCATTAATAGCCAAATTAAGAGAGGAAATATGAACAAAATAAATTGTGACCAAACATCTTGAGGACTATTGACATGAGAACTTTGCATCTAATTTTGTAAACTTGCAAGCAGGAGGATGCACTGAAATATAAATAAAAGCCAAAAAAAAAGGTGTAAAAAGGGTAAATATAACTCCAAAAAACATATTTAGATAATATTTAAAAATTAAAACAGAAAGAATAATGATCAAATAGGGTAAAGAAGACTTTCTTGGTAGTTGGCCATAAATCTTTCAGAAAGCTAGTGTGTATAAAACCAGGGTCTCGCCAGCCAACAGTACGAGCAGGTGGACCTATATAATGAAATAACACAACTATGTATAAAGACTTGTCCATATTCATGAAAATTTCGTTTGCAAATAACTTATGATCATTGCTCAACAATATTTGAATCTATGAAAATTATACTCATATTCCTTTACCACCTTACCAACACCACAACCAATAAAAGCATGAGATATTTACAAAGTAGTTGCATATCAGAATCCAGTGCACTTCAAACAATGATTTTGAACTAACAAGCAATCATTGTTCTCCTTCGCATATAAAAAACTTGATTCTATGAAACCAGATGCACATGAAAAAGAGGGAAGACAGAATAGATATTTTTCCTTAGATTTTCCTTTCTATTGAAAAAAATAATCTGTGATTGTTTAATGAAGAAAATCCCAACCAACAAAGCAAGATTACTCAAAAGATTATGTAAAAACCCTTGCCCAGATTGATTGGATGTTTACGATTTTTACAGTTTGACAGATGCCAACATTTTGTCAAACAGTTTCCTTACAGACAGTCTTGATATGTTTCCAGTTGAGTTTCATATAAGTTTCAATGCACTAGTTTTTCCATATAAACACTCCACCAATTTAATGCACCTGCAATCACAAAGATTCATAATAGTAGAATGGAACTCAGCAAATAATATTCGTTTCCAGATAGATAGCAGTGATAACACACATTTCTGATATTCAACTTTGGAAATTGATATTGTCCTTCAGAACTTTTGTTTCAAACTGACATTTCATCATTACAGTTTCACATATAATTCAGAAAGCATATCATAATTACATTGAACAGCATTTTGTTGGCATTTCAATTCGCACCTCTGGAATGCGGATTAGAAACAGACAGCTATGCACAATAAAACTGCTCTTCAAATTAGGAGGGGAAGCTCCCTCTTCGTTGATGATGCTTAAAAAGAAATGCTAAATTACTGCCAATCTTTTTGTTCTCAGCTGAGAGCACAAGGTTATAAGACTCTTCGTGTCACAGCTGAGGCTTTCTGTTTTTAACTCTAACTGCAACACTGGCCTACTCTAAAGACGCTTCTGACAACTCAAGTAAACTCAGAGCTTGAGAATCAAAAGTAAACAAGGAACGATTTGATAACACAAAAGCTTAAATAAACTCACTCCCAGATCACATCCGAAGACTCATTGTACTTATAAGATGTAAAGTGAAATAAAGATTATGCAAGCAAAACACATAAAACAAGATACTGAAAGAGATTGAGACAGTAGATCAGAGCAAAATAGGCATGAGATTTCCTTGCTCAAATTCCAACAGCAATTACATGTCTGGGACAGCAGATTGCAGCAAAGACAGGATTACAATAAGCTATCAAACACCAGATTACACTTGACATTGATTACACATAAATTGAACAATGATTTGCAGCAAAAGGCAGGCATGCAAACTTGCTCTTACACAAAGTGAACAGACACTAAATAACAAAGTTGCGGCAAAAGTAAGCTCAGCAATTTGTTATTGCAATAATGGTTGAAAAGAAATGGGCAAAGCTGCCCTTATTTATACACAAACAAGGAGTAGGGAACCCTAAATCTCCTTGTTTTTTACAACTAGACTTTCCAACACGCAAGCTTTATTTCTAAGACTAAACAAAAGATAACTAACAACTAACCACCTGCTAAAACCAATTAACTGATTTAAAAGCAAGAAAAGTTCCAACTTCATCAAATATTTCACAAAGAATAGATATGCATGAATGAGAACAACAAGTTTAACTTGGAAAAGGAATCAAGTCAACTGCTGCTTTTTGAGTTCTATTCTTAGAAAACATCGCTGCCCCAATAGGTGACTCACTCATTGATAATTTTGGCAGCTCTACAACTGGAGTGATGACCTCTGTTTCTTCTGCAGCTTTATGCTTCTAACGCTTCTCCTGATTTTCAATGGAAGAGTATTGTATGATGAAAATCTTGAATTTTGACTATAAACACACCTATGTTCGGAAAAGTTTTGCACCAATTGCTAAAAATAGGTTGTTGATTTTTCTCCAAAAAAAAAGCAGATTTCCTGAAAAAAGCTGAGGTCTGGGTTTTGTAGACAATCTCGTTCTGAAGAGACCCAGTTCATCAGATTTTGAAAAAGCTGAGGGATTTCCCAAACATGCGCGACCTCCTAAAAAATAGGGTCGAAAAAGCAAATTTTAAAATTTCTCAATCTTCAAGAGGAGCAAAAAGTAGATGGACCCAGATCAATGAAAACTGCAAAGTTGACCACCTGTTTATGAAATGTGATGCCCTAGAAAATCGGACCATGAAAAAGCGTGCCTTTGTGCTTCCCAATCATGAATCCACGAAGAACACTGAAAAAGCACTTCGTTTGAGCCTCCAAATCTTGATGAGAAGAAAATTTTTCTTCCTTGGATGCCAACCTATAAAATATGAAGAATGAATGCTGAAAGCTTTCTTGGATAGAGTTTGGAGATGAAAAAGCACTTTGTATGCAAAACCCTATAATTTTGGAGCCCATGCATGAAGATAGAAGCTTTGCATGCAAAAATATGACTTCGTTTGCATGTGCAACGGTGAATTCCTCTTTTATAGCTACAAAAAGCACATGCAAAAACATACGCATCCGATGACATCATAAAACATGTAAAACCTCAAAAGTGTTAGCCATTTTTTCTCCATTTTCCAACTTTTGCTGCAACTGCTGCTAGAGACGAAGGCTGAACTGGAAGTAGGTGCACTGAATTTGAAAATTTTCTAAGTATTGAAAGTCTAGGCACCTTCCTTGAAAACGGGTGCCCAACATACTAGGACTTAGCCAAATTTTTTATATTTTCAAATTTTCACTTTACTCGTTTTGCGTGTTTCCGCCACAAGCCAGTCACCCCATTTCGGACGTCATTTCTTGCCAATCGGTGAACAATAGAGACTGAAATTTATTCAATCAGGAAAGCCTGATCAAAACTGTGATGATTTATACTCTTTGTTGGCCCCCGACATTGCATCCGACTAATCTTCTGAAATCCAAAAGTAGGCTGACGGAGAAATTTGATGATTTTTAGACGAAGTGAAAAGTCTCTAAGGCACAAAAAGCAAGGCGCCCTTACTTGATAGGGGCGCCTGGGTTCTCCAAACATAAATTTTGATGTTTTTCAACTTTTCTTTGATTTTCTTTGTTTTTCGCAAAACGCCTCTATTTGATCTGCAATTTCCGTTTGACAGATCCTCGGCACTAGATGATGTATCAACTGAATAGCTTGAACATAACTGAGATGATCTCATGCCTTTCAATGCCCTGAAAATTGCATTTAACTGCTTTCTGCGTAACTGGATCGGGCTAACAGGGGCAAATTGCACTTTTTTTGAGAAGCAGCCAAAAATTTCTAAGGCATGAGATGCTAGGCGCCCTTCCTGAAAAGGGGCGCCTAGCTTTGCGAGAGTTAAATTATTTTTCATTATTTTCAACTTTCATATTTCTCCACTCTTCGCTTCGCGTTCGCTAACTATGTTCATTGTTTCTTGTGCATTGAACAACGAAAGCTGAAAAATGGCTAAGGCATTGATTGCTAGGAGCCTTGACTAGACAGGGGTGCCTGGACTTCCCAATGTTAGAAATTTTTTCACAATTTTCAACTTTTATCTTTTCTTTTTTTTTTTTCCTTTGCCGTTCACCATTCTGTGTGCATCTTGAGTGGTTCCATGTCATTTGTGCAGCATTTGAAACTTTGAATCTGACACTTGGCAGTTGACCTTCCTCCATTGATAACTTTGGAGCTCGTGCTTTGCTTTCTAAAAAAGCAGAATTGACCCACCAGAGAAATACAGATGATTTGATGATTCTGACCGGACCAGCCTACTTGGGAAGTATTTTCGACCAATCAGAATCAGTTAGGACCTTCCATGCAAAGATTCTATTTTTAGAAAGTTTTGCCAACATCGTTTTGACAACAAACCCAAAAAACCCTAACTCAAGTCTATTTTTAGAAACTTTGACCTTTGATGACAATTTTTACAAGACTTTGACCATTCTTTTCAAAATGCCTTAATGAAGCAAAAATTTTCGATTGGGCACAACACATTTAAAGGAACTATAATATATTACAGACTTTAGAACAACACTTGGGAAAAAGTTATGTAGTTTGCCTTGTACACTTCACCCCTTCTAGTGACTCCCGAATTGACTGGATTATACCACTGTCTGCATATGGCTGTGCTGTCTCCACGTCAAACCTTTGGTTAGGTTAAAGACAAAACGTCCTCCTTATATTTGCATTGTGATAAATGGCACTAACAAATGTACTAATAATATTCAGCGTCGTAATATTTGATGAGATATTCGACAACATCCTTCTCAACACATGATTATATGCCATGTTATTATAGTCGGAACTCATAACGATAATATATGGAAATATTCATTCTCCGAATCATATAACAAGAAGTGAACAAACCATCGATGGGAATATAGGAAACAATATAAATCGCCTAGAACCGAAATATGATCTAAATTGACTAACCATACAAGGTGGCAGGTGAATGATAAATGCCAATAGTGTTAGTATTGTCTGAGCACCAGGATTTCAAACGTCCAACTCATTATCGCCTGCAAAAGGGATTTAGACGACCTTATGAAAGACCACTTGCCATATCATCAATCACCTCTGCCATCTCATGAAATATCTCAAATCTCCAACACATACCACCTTTTTATAATGATGATTAATAATTATTGCCCTGGCTATGGTAATTCTCGTATAGGTATGATATTGCCCAATAATTCCAGCATTGCAAGTGTAAGATTGGCGCAAGAGTAAAACAACAATTTCTTCCTATCCACAGACACTGATGCGACCATCATATACAAGTTTCAATGACCAACCCTGGTATGCAATTATATATAAATATACTCCAGCAAGATTTCAAGCAATATAAGCCCCATCTGAGCAAAATATGAAATCGACCATCAACCATATAAATAACTTCAAATGTAAACTTCAATGCAATTCAACTAAAGAATTTGATTGATTCTTCCAAGACCATCTAGGGCAGATGGTTTCACTGCCGAAAATGGTTTTCTCAAGCATCCATCTCGAGAGACAAATTTGAGAAACTCTCAAATTAATGCTGAAGTGAAAATATTAATCCACACCTTTTCCCAAAACCAAAGCTCCATTTATAATATTAATTGACGGTTTTTGATAGTTATCAATATTTAATTAGTGACTTTAGTTAATCTAAATTTCCTAGTCACTTTATAAATTATTTAATTATTTCCTTTTAATTAACTTTAGGTAATAATTATTATTTAATTCTCTTTTTTTGTTATTTTAAACTTTTGAGAATTAAATAATATTACTCTCATTACCATAAAAAATGGGACATTACAAGTCCTCCTGCCCAAGATTGCTTGCCCTCAAGCAATCCAGCTCCAGGATCCCATATCAACTGAGGTGGTCTATACAAACTTTTGATGTAAACACAAAACTGCAACCTGCCTGTAAATATTATTGCTTTATGTTTCTTGTCGATAAATTGAATGATTCTCAATATAAATTTTGCAAGCCACCATCAAGGGCCTTATCCATCTTCCGTTGCACCACTTTGATTCCCGCAAACAATGTTTCTAGCCCCTTCGCCTTTAATCAACCGAGGCGGTCTATACAAACTTTTGTTGTAAACACAAAACTGCAACCTGCCTGTAAATATTATTGCTTTATGTTTCTTGTCGATAAATTGAATGATTCTCAATATAAATTTTGCAAGCCACCATCAAGGGCCTTATCCATCTTCCGTTGCACCACTCTGATTCCCGCAAACAATGTTTCTAGCCCCTTCGCCTTTAATCAACCGAGGCGGTCTATACAAACTTTTGTTGTAAACACAAAACTGCAACCTGCCTGTAAATATTATTGCTTTATGTTTCTTGTCGATAAATTGAATGATTCTCAATATAAATTTTGCAAGCCACCATCAAGGGCCTTATCCATCTTCCGTTGCACCACTCTAATTCCCACAAACAATGTCTCCAGCCCCTTCGCCTTTACTTCATTCTAAGGATCCTTGTCCCATGCCTTCAACACTATCTACCTCCTGCCAATAGTGAACTGCAACTCCTTTGTTTGGAAATTCTAATTGTATTTACCAATTGAGTGTAACCACGGAATTCCCAATATAATATATCTCACCAATATCCATCACATAAAAATCATCGGTGAGTGTGTACTCATCCAACTGGACGCTCAACTACTAAACCATCCTATTGCAACTTGTTTTGAAACCGTTGCCCATAATGACCCTGAAGTTTGGAAATTCCTCATATTGTATTCCTTGCTTCACCACAAGAGCCTCATTAATGACATTATGAGTTGTTGCATCGTCCACCAAACAAGTTACCTTTTGTCCCAACAGTACTCCTTTCACTCGAAAAGGATGATATGTAGAACCTCATGTTAGGCAAGCAATGGCACCTTGTGCCTCCTCATGTTGACTTCCTGAGCTAGTATCTACTACCTTGTCATTTGTATCAAAAGTGACCTCAATGTAGTATGCTTTGCCTGAAAGGCACCTGTGACCAGGTTCCCATGGTTCATGACAAGTAAAACACAACTTCTTTTGTAACTCACTCCTCGAGTCAAAATCCAACTTCGGAGGTGTAGTCTTAGGCGGATTGGAATTTTTCATATCCGATTTGTCTTCTTGCTTTTCGTCCTTAGATGGAATTCCTCTTGATTGACTTTTGGTTTTTGAAGTGGAAAACTCCATATCTCTTGCCCTTTTTATCACATCTTGCAATGTAATTGGGTTAAGCGCCTTCATCCAACCTCTTAATGGATTAGACAATTCGTCCATGAAAAGCACAATCAATCTCCTCTCTGAAATAACTGTAACCAAAACAATGAGTCTCTGGAAATCAGAAATGTAGTTATCAACTGTACCCCACTACTTTAGTTGTGCCAACTCCTTGAAATGGAGTTCGGGATTCTTCTTGTCAAACCTCTTGATAAGCCTTTTTATAAAATCAACGTATGATGTAATCTGGTCATGGTCCATGGTGATCATACCATGATGCCACCATTCATGAGTAACTCCGTCTAGATGTAAGGTAGCAAATTTGATGGCTTCATCTTCAAGCATTGGATTAAGCTAAAAATATGTATCAACTTTCTGAACCCAAGCACATGTTGTTTTCCCTAAACCATCAAAATAAGGCAAACTCAATTTACCAATCTTCCTCCTAAGATCATTTTTATGTTCTCTATTACCCTTGTCGAGCATATGTCTCATCCTTAGGTCTATGTAATCACGGAGGGAAATATCATGTTGGAAACCTAGTCCTGCATCAACACAATCTTATCTTAGTTGTTCTTGCAACTCAATCAGTGTAAGCTCATTGCCTTCCTAAGGCTCTACTCTGGGTGGAAAAACAGGCATTAAGGGCCTAGGACTAGCAGATGCAACACGCAGGTTTGGCGTCCTGTTATTAACCGAATTATCACCTTGTCCATTATTACCTCCATTTTGGCCATTTTAGTTATTCCCATTGTTATTTTTATTGTTATTGAGCATGGTTCGTGTCATCAACTCCATCAACTGAGTCATGCGCTGATTTGTTGTCCTTTGCTCAGCCAACAAAGCATTAAAGAGATCTTCCTCTCTCTAGTCTTCCCCTCTATCATCCATCTCTGTTTCTCTATGTGCTACTATCTGAAGATCTCTGATGTATGCCCAATATGTCTGAAACAGTTTTCCCTTCCGTAACCAGAGTAGGCTACCACTATTTCTTAATTTCTTCGTTATAATATCGTTTCTCCTTGTCACTCATGAAATCTACAGGCTGGGAAGAACACCAACTCTGATACCACTATGAAAACCCTTGCCCAGATTGATTGGATGTTTACGATTTTTACAGTTTGACGGATGCCAACATTTTGTCAAACAGTCTTGATATGTTTCTAGATGAGTTTCATATAAGTTTCAATGCACTAGTTTTTCCATATAAACACTCCACCAATATAATGCACCAGTAATCACAAAGATTCATAATAGTAGAATGGAACTCAGCAAATAATATTTGTTTCCAGATAGATACCAATGATAACACACATTTCTGATATTCAATTCTGGAAATTGATATTGTTCTTCAGAACTTATGTTTCAAACTGGCATTTCCTCATTATATTTTCACATATAATTCAGAAAGCATATCATAATTACATCAAACAACATTCAAAGGAACTATAATACATTACAGACTTGAGAACAACACCTAGGAAAAATTTACATAGTTTGCCTTGTACACTTCACCCCTTCTAGTGACTCCCGATTGGACTGGATTATACCCGTCTGCATATGGCTGTGTTGTCTCCACGTCGAACCTTCAGTCAGGTTAAAGACAAAATGTCCTTATATTTGCATTGCGATAAATGGCACTAACAAATGTCCCAATAATACTCAGTGTCGTAATATTTGATGAGATATCCGACATCCTTACTCAGCATGTGATTATATGCCATGTTATTATAGCCGAAACTCATAAGGATAATATATGGAAATATTCATTCTTTGAATCATATAGCAAGAGATAAACAGACCATCGATGGGAATACAGGCAACAATATAAATTGCCTAGAACCGAAATACAATTTAAATCAACTAACCATACAAGGTGGTGGGTGAATGATAAATGCCAATAGTCTTAGTATTTCCCAAGCACCAGGATTTCAAACATCCAACTCATTATTGCCTCCAAAAGGGATTTAGATGACCTCATGAAAGTCCACTTGCCATATCATTGATCATCCCTACCATCTCATGAAATATCTCAAATCTCCAACACATACCGCCTATTTATAATGATGATTAATAATTATCGCCCTGGCTATGGTAAATTCTCACACAAGTATGATATTGCCCAATAATTCCAGCATTGCAAGTGTAAGATTGGCACAAGAGTAAAACCACAATTTCTTCCTTTCCATGGACACTGATGCGACCATCATATACAAGTTTTGATCAGCAACCTTGATATGTAATTATATATAAATATATTCCAGCAAGATTTCAAGCAATATAAACCCCATCTGAGCAAAATATGAAATTGACCATCAACCATATAAATAACTTCAAATGTAAACTTCAATGCAATTCAACTAAAGAATCTAATTGACTCTTCCAAGACCATCTGGGTAGATGGTTTCACTATCGAAAATGGTTTTCTTAGGCATCCATCCCAAGAGACATTTGAGAAACTCTCAAATTAATGATGAAGAGAAAATATTAATCCATGCCTTTTACCAAAAACAAAGCTCCATTTATAATGTTAATTGACAGTTTTCAACAGTTTATCAATATTTAATTAGTGACTTTAATTAATCTTAATTTCCTAAAGTCACTTTATAATTGCTTTAATTATTACCTTCTAATTAACTTTAGGTAATAATTATTATTTAATTCTCTTTTTTTGATATTTTAAACTTTTGAGAATTAAAAAATATTACTCTCATTACCATCAAGGATGGGACATTACAGATTAGTATTGCTTGCCTTTATGACATCAGGTGAGGACCAAGCAAACCAAAAGGGGAATGATTGGTTTCATAGGTCATCCAACCACATTTGACATATGCATATATCCACGAGGCATGATAAGACTACAGGATGCAAAGAATACAATCTTAGAAAGACTATGTTCCTTGATATACACAGACCAATAATATCAACATCACACAAACATGAATAAACCCCATAACACAGACATACATCAAAAAAGCATAGACTAATCACGACAAACAAACAATGAAAAATATCAAGGAGAAAAAAAAAGTTTTCTCTGACGACAAAGAAATCCCCCAAATGTGGCAATAAGAAGCTATATCTTTGCCTCCACAAGTGTTGTTGCGGTAGGAGTGACTTTGCATCCACATCAATTACTATGTTTGTCATCTTTAATTTCAACATAAGTAGTGGCACTCTTTGTAGTTTCCCATGCAAATTGCACAAGGTTTGTGTGAGTAAGACAATAAAATTCCAAATGGTATTCATAAATGTGTATAAGGGACACAAGGGTTGCTGATCCATAAACAGGGTGGATATTCCACAACCTGCTTCACTGATACATATTACTCCAATCAACTCTTGGCTATTATACTTCCTTTCTGAAGTAAATTTGAACGAAAAAAGGTCTTGTTGATGTGTTTTTCTTCACTGCACCAACGCAGAATAAAGTCGCCAACAACTACCCTATTCTCTCTTGATCAAAGTATCCAGCACGCTAAGATTGCGAGAGAGTTCATGCGTTCAACTCCAAGGTTCCTTCAGTGCGAATGGTTTCAGTTGGCTCGATGTGATTTGCTGGTATTTCAAGGGGACTTACGGAATTGTTCAACAGTAGAGGAAGGGGTTTTCACAATTTGACAGATTTATCAATGAAGCACGAGTTTCCTATTCTAACCAGAAAGTACTGAATTTAAAGTGGTTGCAGGGTTCAGAGAGTCTAAATCTATTCTAAGTGCGGGATATGGAGCTCAACCTCAACAAACTTCAACCGAACTTCGCTTTGCCTCGCATCGGACAGCTTCCACGGAGTCGGTGCAATCTTCAAGGGAGGCGACTAAAGATATTCAAACCACCACTTGTCATGAAGATACCATCACAACGACGCATACCATCATTCAAACTGTGATTGAAGTTAGGCCCACAACGTTTCCAGTTGACCACACAAGGCGAACACACCATCAGTGAGCCCTCTAGTGGTATGGATAAGCGAAGCTTGCTTAGATCAAACACCACATTCCATAGCTAACATCTACTTGCATAAAAATGAAATTACGCTACTCGAAGTAGAAGGGATGAAGAAACCTTGCTAGCTATCCATAACAAAGACGAATTTCACCATCAATGAAAAGATCTTTTATTATGAAAATTTTACACAACAATTTCTTGCAAAAGTTTTCAAAGGAAAACTTTCCTTCTTCAACTACACTATTAATCTATACTAAGCTACTTCTAAGTTATCCCTCTACTCTATGTCTACTGTCTAATTTAATGTCTCATGAAGGTAAAAATGAGGGGGGATGCCCCTTTATATAGCTGGCCAAGTCCAACGGACGGCTCAGATTACAATCGAATGGATGGTCCAAATCGTGCCACCTCAGCCCTAAACAAGATTCACCCTAAAAACCGCCACAAAGAAGAGTGGGGTAATAAATGAGCAATTAATGTCCACCATCATCTTCTAGAAGGTTGTAATTGTAAATCAAATCTGAGCAGATTTTAGACTGAAAACCTAAATACATAAGTAAGAACAACCCCGAAAATCTGAACAGGGATAAGAAGATGGAATAAAAGTCAGATATTAAAGACTATTGCAGATTAATTTTTCGATTTCTATTATCTGCATAAGAAATTCAGATCTCACAAATATATGCAAGATATGTCTCTTGGATGAGACACGTCTCATGAGAGGACGTGGAGACACGTCCACTCATGGGACGTGTCCCTTTAACTTAAAACACGTGAAAACAAAGACAGTTTAAATGCATTTATCCATTAGTTAAGATCCGTTTTCATAAATGCAAGATTCGATAATTAATCGAACTCCTCAAGACTTATTTGATATTAATAATGATAGATAGATCGAATATGAAAAATATCTGATCGATGCTATATTAATTCAACACTCCCTCTTAGCTAGAGAAGATATTACAAATCAAATAAATAGAGATATCACCTTCACACGTGATATCGAAGATATGATATGTTTTCTCAAGATTGTCAAGTCACATAACATACTTCATAATCACATCTTCATTATGGTATGTGCACTGACATCAAGTCACATGATGTCTACCATAATAATTTATGGCATATCCATGGATATAAATATCCACCATGATTATCTCTTAGGAATCACAATGATCTTCAAAAGACATCAATTCACATGACATCCATCAAAGTGTCCAAGAGATACTATCATGACATGTCCACAGATATCAAGTCACATGATATCTATCATGATAGTTAAACATTGCAAAGTCGTCACCTTACAATGTCACATACAAGTGTTCATTATTAGAAAGATCGTCACCTTTCAATAATGTACACAGGGGGAGTAGGCCCATAAGGTCATGGAGTCACACACATGACAAAAGAGTTTACACATTAAACATCTTTATATATTAGTACAATTTATAAACAATTTGTATTTCAAACATAAATAACAAATTACATTTCAACCATACCAAGTTTCTTCCTGAAGTGCTCTACCTTGATTCGGGAGAGAGGCTTGGTGAGAATGTCTGCAGTTTGATCATTTGTACTGATATACTCCAACTGAATCACTTTCCTTTCCACCATATCTCTTACATAATGATAGGGGATCTCAATGTGCTTAGATCAAAGAGTCCCACAAGCAATTTACGAAGCCAAACTGCTTCTCTTGCTCCCATTGAGGCTGCAATGTATTCAGCTTCTGTTGAGCTCTGTGCAACTGAAGATTGTTTTCTGCAAATCCAGGAGATCATAGCCGATCCAAAACTGAAGCAACATCCTGATGTGCTTTTTCGATCGGTTACACTTCCAGCCCAATCTGAATCAGAGTACCCATGTAGATCTAGTTGATCATTCTTGTAAAGAAGATCATATCCAATAGTGCCTTGAAGATATCTCAAAATATGTTTCACAGCAATTAAGTGAATTTCCTTTGGCTCACACATGAACTGGCTGAGAACATTCACTGCATAGCAAATATCAGGTCTGGTGTTAACCGGATACATCAAGGATCCAATCATCTGTCTGTAAAGGGTTGGATCTGCACACTTGAATTCTACTGCTGCTTCTTTCAATTTGTGAAGGTTGGTTTTCATAGGTGTAGACATCGGTCTACAGTCCAACATTCCAAAACTTTTCAGAATATCAATAGTATACTTTCCTTGGTTTAGTATAATGCCCTCTGATTTCTGCCATACTTCTAAACCTAGGAAGTAGTGTAGAATGCCTAAGTCTTTCATGTCAAATTCAGAAATTAGATCCTGCTTCCCTTGAGCAATGAGGTGATCTTCTCCTGTTATCAGCAGGTCAACAACATATAAAATAATTATTAGCATATCACCTTTGATTACCTTGAAGTAGAGATTGGAGTCGGCCTCATTCTTGGGAAATCCTAATCCGAAGAGATAGCTGTCAATTCTTTCATACCAGACCCTGGGAGCCTGTTTAAGTCCATAAAGAGCTTTCTTCAGTCTGCATACATGTGAGTCAGGTTCATGTATCACAAAAGATTGCTTCCTACTACACCAGGATATCATCGCAGACCTCAACCTGAAACAACATCCAGAGGTACTTTTTCGATCATCTTCTATAGGTTCAGTAGGCTCCCTCTGAATCTTCAAGCTTGCATCAACCTCCTAACCTCATCGTCCAAGATTGCCTGCAACACTAGCTTTAGAGAAATGGTTTCCAACGCACACCTCTGTAGAGATTCAGGGCTGTCCTCTTCAACCTCATCCTAGATCACTCTATTCTGAATAGGTTTGCAAAGCTACCAATGTCAAATCCATATGACAGTCTTGAGCAATTCTAATCTCAACAGCTGAAGGGATCTTCTAAGGATTTAGCACCTAGCTTTGCAATACAGTAATCTTCACTTCTTCTCAGTGAGTTACAAAAACTCCCTCTTGACCCCTGCTTCAGAGATTGCAAAGAAGACTTCTGGAAGTGAACTCCCTCTAGCCATCAACTCAGTCCCATGACTGCAAGTTGTGATTTCAATTCTCCTAAGATGCCACAAGATTTTCATCACTAAGCAATCTCTCATCACCTTTTGTTTCTCGATCCATCCTGGAAGCGATATAGAGAGAGATTACAAACAGTTTATAACTATCAAAGAAATATCAAGGCTAGAATCATACAAGGTTTACTATCTCAAGATATAGCATGAGCACATAAGTGTTTTATGAGCAATATTAAAACATGAATAAGTAAATAAACCTAAAAGAGAAATATATCAAAAGATCAGAATGAAGGGATAAGGAAACTTATCTTTATTGAATTTTGATATAACTCTTTCTTCCATCTTTTGCTTCTCTCAAGAGTGCTAAGTTCAGCACAACAAAAGACAATCTGAACAACTATAGATTTCTTGAATGCATTATGCAGTTAGCATGTAGAACCAACTCTTTTCAAGAGTTCAAGGCTCTATCCCAGTTCATTCATTAGAGAATGTCATCCTCCTAGTCGATACCGGTGACGGTTAGCCTATCATTTGATCCTCGTAGGCTGACAGGAGTGTTCAGAGGATCCTTTTTGGCAGTTGCTCAGTGTTGGTTAGCTCCAGTTTGCAGTGTGTCAGGTTTGGGCCTTCGCAGAATCTTCCAGAGAGTCTTTTCAGAGAACTTTCTATTTTTAGAAAGTTAGGTCAGGCGGAAGCTGCTATTTCGGGCAGGGCACCTGGTGCACTTTATCAGCTCAGATTCGACCCAGTTCAGCAGATGGTTGATTTGACGGAGAAATAAGGAGTAATTAATGGATTATTAAATATTTAATAATTTGACTTTATTATAAAGTCACTTTATTGAAATATTAAAGTATTTAATTAATTGGCTCAATTATAAAGTATTTAATTATACTTTATAATATATTATTATAATGTGACTTAATGAGTATTTAATGCTCATTAAAAGTGGACGCCAATTATTTAATCATTTTTCCTAAGTTCAAAAGTGAAAATTAAATCATTTATTTAAATGATTATTTTAATGAAGGATTAGGTCGAACTTTTCAAGAGAGAATATATTACTCTTCACAGGCAAAATCGAACTATCTTGTTTATTATTCAATTTTGTCTTCGGAGCATCTGAGCATTGGAGTTTGCAAACCCTAGGGTTTCTGGCGAACATCGTTTCTGGAGAACGTAACCTCTTCAGAGATCAGGCATACTGAGGCTGTGAGATACCAGCTGAAGATTGCACTTGGTGATTTCATCCAGAAGTCACAGATTGAGCTTAATCATTTAATCAGCAGAGATCATTCATCTTCCATCAGAGGCGACTTCATCCATTTCCATTCATCTGAGTTCTGGCACAAATTTCAAGAATCCGTACTGTTCATTAATTGCTGTACTTGGCCGTACCAGCAAGGCCGTACTTCTTTGTTACTGAAGGAACGCCTTCCATCTTCAGTTTCTGGCAAGTGGGATAGGGACGCAGTGACTACTGGAGATCTTTGCATGGGGATTTGAGCTCGAGATTCTTCTCATTAATTCTGGCCGTACCTTCTTATTATTGCTGCAGCCGCCATTACAAGAAAACCAGGTTTTTCCAATAAATTTTCCAGCATTGTTTCCTGTGTTCAGTTTCTGACTCTGTAAAAGCTCAAATAATATAATATAATGAAGCGCCTTAGTTCTTGAGCAAGTTTTGGAACATTAAATGCTTTTATGTATTTTTTATGAATTTATTTGCATTTATAAGCAAAATCGCATTTTTACATTATTGTCAAAAAACCTTCAAAATCACAAAAACACCAAAAATTGCAAAAACGACAAAAAAATCAATTAGGGTTTGAACAGAGAACCACCAGGGTTCTCGGTCAGAATGATATCGATGTGACCAACTAATCACCATCGAAATTTCAATTCTCCTTTTATTTCAGAAATCTTCACAACTAGCATGAAATAACTTGCAATAAATGAAATCTTCAAAGGATCTTATGCTAGGAACACAATCCAAGAGAAACCACTATCTCTCTTTAGTAATTACAAGATCCAACTAAATGAAGTAATTGAAATTCAACCTAGAAAGGTGATTTCAAAAACAAAGAATACTTATCTCTTTAAATATTTTGATGGATGCAAGATACGCTGCTCTTGAGCACAGATCAGCACACAACCTTCATGGCTTGAACACAGGCCCCTGGCAAGGTTAAATTTGAACATGGTCTTTGACCGTTCAAATTTATTGATGCACTCCAACCACAAGTGATTATCATTACTACGAGAAGGCACATGTCCGAAATTGGAACTCTTCCCATTACTTTTATTGCTGGATGAATCTGTGCACCAAGAGATGTCTCCAACAATCGAATGGCTTCAAATAATGCGATTTTTCAACTCCTGATGCTTGGAGACCACTTGACGGAAGCAATACAATGCCTGTCAAAACACCAATCAAAATGCATACCTCTGCACAAGATGGCAGCCAAGGAACCGTGATCTTTACCGTACGACTCAGGCAGAGATGCACATTTAATGAACCATCAGGAACTCCAAAAAATATATATACAGCCATAGTTCTTGCAGGTTGACAACAGAAGTAGATAAAGTCTTCAAGAAGAGTAGCCACGACACTTACTTCAAGAGCCGTCATTCATACTTCATCATACGGGAGAACAGGGCTGAGCGGAGATTACACGGAAGATCTTGGGATGCCATTTGGATCGCAGGACCCATACTTAGCAATGGAATAACTTTTCTGAGCGTGCCTGGGGTCTGACGTGACATAACCATTCCTCTTTAAAATTGACGACTATCAATTCCTTCGAACAAGATTGATAGATTTTACTTGTCGGCATATACTCTAAGATCGACGACTCAGCCTTTTAGTTTGCAATGGAGTTTTAGACTGAGCATAAGATGATTTCCTATTCCTGCCTGCCCGATACTCTAAGTGATATCGGCCTTCACAATATAGACCCAATGCACAGGTTGAGTAATTTATTTCCGTTGAAAGCTAAGACCAATCAACTTGGTTTTTGAGACTTAGAGTTTCGATTATCAGTTCTTCATATACAGCATTAACGGATCTTGACTTGTCCCCCATAACTCTTCCATAATAATTGCATTACAATGCCACGATTTCTATCTCCATGTATTCGCGGATTAAGGATTGACGGTAGAGTTCTTCAGGTTGAATGAAGTCTCCTCACGGCTTCATCCTTAACTGCAATGTAGCATATAGAGACGTCGCCATCTCTCATAGACCCGATATTGTAATCTTCAAAGTACTCTATGATATACATTTCAAGACATATTCGTTCCCGACAGAGGCTTTTGATGCCGCAAACTATTTAGTCTTTTGACAACCGTTCATTCTGATCACCAGCCCGACCGATTTGAACTACTGCGGATTCCTTCAAGATGAATAGACAGAAGATGGTATGCGACCCGGAGATAGAAGCTATGCGATTGGTAATAGCATCGTCCCCACAGCTAGGTGATTCTACTTCTTCGACTTTCAAGGGCACCTGAAATGAAGTCCAGATTAAGTTCGCTTAGCATCTGGCACACACCATTTTAAAGAAAATTTTGAATTGAAACGGCTTATACCTTTATCACTTTAAATCTGCTTATTTATATCTGATCTAGATTTGATTTCAAGGATCTGCACAACTCAGCTCTGATACCATGTAATTGTAAATCAAATCTGAGCAGATTTTAGACTGAAAACCTAAATACATAAGTAAGAACAACCTCGAAAATCTGAACAGGGATAAGAAGATGGAATAAAAGTCAGATATTAAAGACGACTATTGCAGATTAATTTTTCGATTTCTATTATCTGCATAAAAAATTCGGATCTCACAAATATATGCAAGATATGTCTCTTGGATGAGACACGTCTCATGAGAGGACGTGGAGACACGTCCACTCATGGGACGTGTCCCTTTAACTTAAAACACGTGAAAACAAAGACAGTTTAAACGCATTTATCCATTAGTTAAGATCCGTTTTCATAAATGCAAGATTCGATAATTAATCGAACTCCTCAAGACTTATTTGATATTAATAATGATAGATAGATCGAATATGAAAAATATCTGATCGATGCTATATTAATTCAACAAAGGTCATCATCCAGAAGGGCGTTCACACTGCTTCGACTTCTCGGACTAGTACGGCAAGCACGTTCTCAATCTTGAAACTTCAAGGCTGTAACTTTTAAACGTGTTTGCATTTCGAGTTGTATGAAGCACGTTGGAGAACATCCTTTGGGTCATCTAAGGACCTCACACTTGAGAGTAATTCCTCTATTTTGTTCTTCAATCTGTCATGTTGTCGGTCTTCAACGCCTAGGCCTTCATCTTTTCCTCTATCCTAGACTTGAAAGATTTTCTTGTCTTGAACTAATTTCTTCTCTGCCACTTGAGTAGGGCACATACTAGGCCTCAACACTTAGCCATTTCTTGCAACTTTTCTTCTTTCATGTTTTGGGTGCAACCGAGATCTCGTGGAGGAGCTCAAAACTCATAACTTTATCTCCCTTCGAAGGTTGTAATATCATCGTGCTTCATCACTTCAAGTCATCATGCTCTGACCTCTATGTTCATCCTGCAAAACAGACAAAAAGGAAGAACATCAAAACACTTCATAATATAAATTTACCTTATTCATCTGATTTTCATGCTCTGATCTTCCAAGGGTTCGTCGTTTTTCTCTAGCCAACTTTTGCTTTCTTCATGATTTTTCAACATCTGTAGGCTGGGGCATATAACACCTGTGCATCAGATTTCAACGCCTTAGACAAATTTTCAACCTCCTCAAGGGCGTATTTAAGAGATGCACTTTGTTGTACCCAAACCAAATTTTTTGCTTCATCAAGGCATTTTGCTTAAAGTAGTCTAAACCTTGCTAAAATGATGTAAAATACAGTTTTTTGGGCAATATCAAGCATGGAGTTTTTGTCAGTATTTTGTTAGTCAGAGGTAGTTCTATTGATCAAAACCTGAATCGGAGGCTCAGAACGAAGTATTTCATGGTGGAGGAGCATTTCACGATAACAACTATGCTTTCGCATGATCATTTCAGTGGTCAAGACGGAGTTTTTAGTGATTAATTTATGAAGATTTCTCAGAGAAAAGCAAAAAAGCGCACCTGTAGCCCAGGGGCGCCCTTCTTTTTGAAGGTCAAGATCTTGTTGAAAACACTCATGCATACAGTCAATCTCTTCAGAATTGGTCTGGCTATCCGATGAGCTATCCAACAAAGCTTTCCGAGACCCGCAGTTCCGGCAACTGGCGACAGAAGTTGAAATTCCTAAAGTTCCAGATATGAGGAATTTGTCCTTTTTAGGCAAAAGCGCGCCTGTAGCTTGAGGGCGCCCATCTTGAAGAGGGGGTAGATTCTGGTATTTTTGAAGATTAATGCAGTCAATCTGTTCTCGACTAGTCTGCTTATCCAACGAGATATCAAACGCAGTCATCCGAGTCTCAGAACTCCGGTAGTCGACGTCTGAAGATGAGCTTATAATGGAGATTTCACGTTCCAGAGGTTCTTCGTTGTGTTTCTAGCGCAACTACAGCTCAGGGGCGCTAGTTAAAATGACCCTTAAGATGGCCAAATTTGCAGATGGGGTCTTCCTGACATCAGTACTACTCTAGTCTAGCTCCGCGATGCATCATCCTGTCTGTCGATCCGACGTTCCAGGTGATCGTAGCAGAGATTCTACCAAGCACGTAATTTCACGGGCGGACCAACGTAAAATTTGCATTGTATTTCTACAGTCCAGAGGCGCCTAGCCTTTAGGCCTGCCAGATGAGGTTGTTCGCGTTCGAAGTCTTCACGAGACTTGAGCGTAATTACTTTACCTATTCAACGAGCCCAACTCACGTACTTTCGATTGGGTAAACGCCGCACGTATGCAGGTCTTTGGTGAAATGCTGAAAAGTGAAGACATCCGGAAAATGGCGAAGTCTGGAGCGGATATTTTAAATAAAATACGCACTGGCGTTTTTGAGGTCTTAGAAGCAGTTTTCTTGCTTCGTCACCTCTAAAGACTTCTCTTGTGGGCCCTTCTGGCTGTCTGTTAAAATAGATAGTGCCTAAATTACCGTCCCCAGCCTTATTAGAGGTCGGGAAGGTGGCATCTCGGGTTGAAAAGCTTTGACTGCCAGAAAGTCGCAGACTGAAGGAAGTTGGCGGAGGGCCTGAATCCGGAGGGGCCTGGCTAAAATGGTTGATGGAAGGAGTTCAGGTGAGCCGCCTGAACAGCAGGAAATGTCGTTTTAGGGCGTACGAGAAAGAAGCGGTGTTCAACTCGAAGGATTTTCGAATGGCTTTATTTTGCAGAATGAGGATGGAAATTCTCAGCCATTATTTCTTCCTTGTTCAGTAGGCTTTCCGATGAATTCTTCAGCTCAGTCTTAGCATCTCTCGGTCACTCAGAAATCAGTGTTGAAGTTGGCCAGTCGTAACTTTGCTGTCAGCTATAAAATAGGAAGTTAATAAAAAGTGTAATATCTTGAGCAAATGGACGCTTATGTGCTCAAGAGATGACTTTTCGGAATCGGTGAAGTCTAACGGTGAATCTCAAAGCTTCATTCCGAATTGTCAACTGAAGTTTAATAATATTTAATATTTATTATTGCATTTTAGCACTAAATGGCGATTTTATTTAAGATTGGCGCCCTCTTTATGCTAAGTTCTCAAATTGCATGATAATGAATATTTTATTATTTATTTAAATTCAAGCTTCCAGTCAGTGGCAGTGAAACTGAAAAGGGGCCAATCAGAGATCTTCTATTTTAGTCAGGGTTTTGAATTCTTGCAGTTACCAGTTGGTGCGAATTTCTTCTTATTGAAGCATGGCGCCACCTTTATATTATTCACAAAGCTTCAAGAGAAATTGAATTCATCAAGAGGAATTCATATCTTCAAGAGAAGTTCGTATTTCTTCAAGAAGCAAAGGCGCATCTTCAAGGGAAATTCATATTTTGAAACAAAGGCGTATTTCTTCAAGGCGAATTTTATCAAGAGAAATTCGTATTTCTTCATATAAATTCATGGTTTTGAAATAAAGGCGAATTCTCAAAGAGCAAAGGCTTAAAGAAATTCGCAATCCTTCAGTAAGCAAAGGCGAATTCTCAAATTTCATATAAATTCGTATTTTCTCAAGACAATTTCAAGAGAAATTCGAATTTCCTCAAGAACAAAGGCGCAAATTCAAAGGAAAATTCGTGGTTTTCAGTTTACAAAGGTGAATTCCTCATCAATTTTCAAAGGCGATTTTATCTAACTAATCTTTTTGTAGGTTCAAAGTTCACAATTGTCAGCAATTTGAAGAATTCAAGGGCGATTTTCATTGAAGAAGAGCATCATAAAAACGTCTTTTTCCTCCTTGAATCTCAAATTTCTCTCAAATTCCAGTTCGCATGTTCCTGAAATTGGCGAATTTGACAAGTCTCAACATCTGGATCATTTTCATATAATTTCCCCGAGTTAAAATCGTGCGCTTGATTTTTCAGGAATTTTTTTAACTTCAGAACATTCGTTCTCGAGTTACTAATTTTCTCAACTGAAAAGTCTTTGTACAATCGAGTAGAAGTCATATTTTTGCATATCTGACGTTCTGGGTTGTCTTAGAATCCTTTTCTGGACAAAACCCATATCTCAGATTTTTCGTTGAAAATAATTCTTCGAAAGGCTATTTTTAACTCTCGTAGGCTATTTTTAGCTTCCAGAAATCTTGTCAGAATATAGTCGAGTTCACAGTCAACAGGAATTTTTTTCAGAATGCAGTTCACTCAGCTCGAATACAGGACCAAAACAGTCCTTACTCATGATTTCCTCAGGTTGGTTGAGACAGATCTTCACAAGGTGTTGCCAGAAGCAGTTCTTGATCCTGTTAAGATCAGAGCTTCAATTATTCAAAATATTGAGCAGTCTGGTTTACTAGAGGCCGCTTCCATACCTATTTCCGTTCATTGTGTTGAATTCGTGATGGCTTGTATTAAGCATTACAATTCTACTACTCGCAAGATAGTGTCAGTTGATGGACGAGTCATTTGCAGTCTTAAGCCTCTAGACACTGAAAGGAGTTTTGGCATTCCTCAACACCCAAACAGTCTGGTTATTTCTATGGAGCAGTGTGAGCAGGCATTTGATGTTGATGTGGACAAGTGTCAGAAGAAGATGGCAGAAAGATGGTTAAAACAAGCGAAGAACAGATTGCGAAACAATGTGGGTCGTGGTGAATACAAGGATGGGTACGCGATTCTAATCACACTCCTGAATCGTGTCTCAGGTCAAGCACATGCGAATATTTTCCAGCCTTGGATGTATTACATTATTGGTCGCATCATTTCTGGGCAGGAGCATTATGACTGGGCATCCTTCATCAGCGATATTCTCCACAGGCAGATCACCGGTTTCCTAGTTGCCCATGAGTTTCACATGTGTTCATATCTCGTGTACTTGATCGCTTATCAGGGTCAATTCCGAGGACTAAACACCGTGGGCATTCTCAGTGTTCAGAAAGTCTACCAGTATTATGATCAGCTTGAGTTCACTAGGGCTGAACGTCATTTCAAGCGTGTTTATGAGGCTTTTCTGACTTATACGGTGAGAAATTTGGACCGGGAATTACACATTCGTATCTTGGCAATTGCTAGGGCAGCGATGGATGGATGGGTAGATTGGTTTATTCAATTCCCGACATACACCTACATCCGAGTATACGGGTTTACAGGAAATCCAGCTATGCTTCCACGTTATCCTTTGGATAAGACAATCTTTCAGGAGTTCCTGAGACAGATGCATGATGTTCATCGTCTTTTACGCCGCAGGCACAAACCATCTATCAACTTTCCTTTTCAGTTTGGAATGTATTGGTGCAAGTCGGCAATTGATGCCAAAATTGCAGGACAAGAGCTTGAGAGATATCATCTTAAGTATCTTGTTGAAGAACGTGCCTATGATCTTTCAGGTCATTATACAACTCACCTTGCTGGAGGTACATATCACGAGCCTTCTATGGAGGATTACTGGGCAAATTGCGCAGATGACTTCGAGGTTCGCAGACGTGTTGTGACGTTTTTCACACATCGCCCCATTGCAAATGGGGACCCCCTAATTTTGGCTTTGCTTTTGGTTTGGTGTTGGTTTGTTTTTGCTGTTGTCTCTCTCTCGTTCTGTCTATCTTTCCGGGACGTTCCCGTCTTTGAGCCTAACAAGTGAAATTTGGCCAAGTCTGAAATTAGGGTTTCATCTTTCTTGGTCAGTCTGAGGTCGAATAGGGTGAATATATTGAAAATTGAGCTTAACATTGTTGTCAGTGTGCTTCTAGTAGGTTTTCACAAAAATTTCATCTGATTCTGAGGTACTTACTATTTTTAGTAAGT